>JAHWFP010038872.1:0-63502 GCA_023313725.1 Lithobius niger
TTAGTTCTCGCCAATCACAGATTGAATTTGTCTACAGAATATGCTCAAGGAAGATACATGTTCGCACAGAAAAAAAAAGTCGTAACGACGAATTATAAACAAAAACAATTTTTTTTCTAGTTTGGCTTAGCAATTAATCAGTAACGCTGCGCAGCTTATATCTCTGCGGGCCTTGGGTAGAAACATCTAATTCAAGTGTCGGATACAAGGGCGAGCTTCAGTCAAGGAAGGAAACAGCTCCGCACTTAACTGTGTTTCCGGCTTAGGTTTGCTCGCGCGACCAGAGTTTCGAGTTTGGTTTCGGATTTCAAGACGAATTTCAGGCATCTGGCAACAGGTGTCGCATCCGTACAGTATGGGGTTTTTGATCATAGGCCAGAGCAAACTAAATCTAAAGGAGTTGAAAACTCATCATTTTCATAGACTCATGCTATTATCTAATAACGATTTAAAAAATAAAATAAAAAAATAAAAAGTTGTACATTTTATCTGTGGCTCCATCTATGAACCAACAAAACGAAACCGAAACTGTCCTAGTTGTAAAGATGGGTCTGAGATCGCACCAACACCATCTAGTATCGATTTTCTCAAAAGCATAAAATTGTACATTTGCGGAGGAGCCATCACCTATGAGTCTGAATATCACAAAGTACTATGCTGATACTTAAACGGGTTGCTTGGTCACCCCTCCTCCATTGCTTCTCATTAGGTCGTGATACTTGCTGGAGGTAACAAATCGCTAATTCACCAACAAATTTACTCACATATCGCGTGAGAGCTATTCACACATAATGCAGCAGCCATTAAAGACAACCACTGGTATATAACTTGAGAGTTCCTATTGAGTTTATCATACATTGGCACAAAGGAATATTGAAAAAAAGGCTGAGAGTTTCGCCCCGTGTCTTCTGCTGACCTATGATGTCAAAACGTTAATTTAGATCCTCATTTTTTGACACGTGACGTACGTCGTTTCAGACCACCAACACCGGACAGTTCCTCCATCTACCATCAATTAACAATATAAGTAACGTCATCAATCGATATGTATCACTGTAGATACTATTTCTGACCGCCAGTTTGTGTCACGTGATGTACAACGTCATAATTACCACCACAATCTGATAGCAAATAACAACATAAACCAGTCCGTGGCACCATCTACCATCAACTAAAGTCCAACAGTAAAGCCTTCTACTGTCACATAATAATACGAAACAAGCAGCATCACCATCTATAGACGATCAAAAGTATAAAACTTCCATCAATGTCATTGACAGAACTGTACTTAAGTACAACTAAAGTAGTAATAAAGCTCCAATGAAAGGGCAAGTTGTGAGTACTATTCGACTGAAATGAAATTTATGGATACGAGAATGACAATCATACACATGTATAATTCGTTCCACACAGCGAGATGCAGCTTCCTTTCCTGATGAGGTCATTAATTATGTAAGGTCTAAATAAACCAAGATTACTCGAAGTATAGTTGGGAATAACCAATATAATGGTTATTAGAACACGAAAGTGATACTCATGCACCCACATTGTAACGATCGGGTCAGTCTATTATACAACATGTGGAGGGGAGAGGTGTCGCTGACATCTAGTGTCGGTGACCTCATAAACATAACTTGTTCAGATTCCCTGGGATCCCTATTTCTTCCCTTCTTATGATACTGTTTTAAGATTAATGTAGCATTAATACAATTAAGTGTGTTTTGTTTAGCGTTTATGAAGGAATTAAAACAGTTAATGTTTGATATCACTATTTCCCGCGATTGTTCAGTTCAAACCTTTAAAAGTATGTTAAATTAATAAACACGTGTGTTTTGACGTTCTCAACTAAAATATAATTACGAGTTAGCTGTCATCATTTTGTACTGTCGAATTTTGCGCACAAGAAAAAATATATTTGAAATTACATTGCTTCGTTATGGTGCATGGTCCTCCTTTTGGCAGTACTAATTTGACCACGTCACTTCTGGGTACAACCTCTCCGTTGTCAAATACAAGTGTTCACTTTTAAATAGTGGTATGATGCGCATCATAATCGCACTAGTTTCAAGAGTTAATTTCCTGGTTTTGTCCTTTTTTCCACTTATCTCTGTGTAGTATAGGTTGCACGCATCGAATGTAGCTGCCAATTCATATTTTATAATTTTTGTGATTCGAGTCCAACACCATCTTTTTTTCTTGTTGCTACATTACGTTATTATTTTTAACTATTACGACTTGCTTGCGTTGATTTTATATTAATGTATCATCAACCCGGTTCATCCCTCATTTTTCCCCAACCCTATTACAGACTTTACCCCCTCGGTATACTTTGCTCGATTTGTTCTCGTTCCCTACTACCTCTTTTAAAGTATCATGATTTAAAGTGTTGATTTTATTTTAAACTGTCGACGAGCCGTTACGTTTATCACTTTTCGAATTCAGAATGCAGACTTTGATTCAGTATGATTATCTAGATTTGTTTGGGTCCTCTAGTAGTCCTCCTAGCTCTTCTCATTACGTTGCTTAGTCGTGGATGAACCCGTGTATTGTATTCTTTCTTTTTCAATACCATCACTTTGTTTTTGATTTTCTCATTTCATTTCGATTGTCCATTCTCCATCAATTTTCTGTTATTGATATGCATACACCTGCTTTCAGAGCTGATCCTTCCTGGTTACTTCTACATTATTTAGTAAAAAGTATGTTCTCTATGTTTTCAGTAATTATTCCCAAACACAATTAGAACTATTGCAAATTCCCTACTACTATAATGATGCTTTGAAGTCAATAAAAAACTACACTTTTCACGGTTAATTACAATGGTCAATGCTCTCTCCTTCATTACTAGGTTGATATATAGGATACCCTTGAGAACTCACATGTATAATAAATGTATGTACAATACACACCACTGTAGGAATGAATTGGAAATTTAAGATAATATGGATATATGTTACTTTATTCGGAGACGGTTAACGAATAATGAATACACTGATGATGTCACTATCCTTATTTACCCTAATTGATTTTTTCTGTATTTTTGTTTTTATTTACTTTCCGCAGTTGTCCCTTTATTTCCTGACATGACTTATTACAATTACTTTTTCTGTAGTTTCGTATCTTTTATTTTTTGTGTCTTAATCCACCATTTCTTGTTTTATATACTTAATTACCTTTTCCCCATGCATTACGTATTACTGTTACTACCTGCTGTCACCTGACGGACTCGTTGTCTTCAATTGATCATTATCATCATCATTTATCACACTTCCTTCAGCATTCGTGGCGCTGTAATGGGTTGAGGTCTGGCTTTCTTGTCTCATAGTTCGGGGTTCGATCCTGACTTTAACCAAGTAAACAATGTAAATTTCGTCTGTCTTATTTACGGACATAAAATAATGTCATGAAATGCGTCTTCTGAGAATAGTAAGGAGTACGATAGTCAATCCTTTTTTAAGTACACATTTATACCGACTTTTCCTTATTATTGGCCGAATATCTCTGGTTCATCGCCCACACACGTGTCGTTATTCAGGCATGTTACGTTCTTGCATATTGTCGTTTTCTGCGTTCAGCTGAACTCTTGTATTAAGCATCGAAATGGAGTTGAAAGCACGCTGTACTCCGATCTGTGATATTTGTATCGTGTGTTTTTCAACTAGGTTCCTTTTAAGTGTTTTGTAGTCATTTGGGTTTCCATTCCTTTTCAATTTTTATTTATTTAGATGCATGATGCTGCTTTTAGAACTGAATTCACAACTTCAAAAGGGATAATTTGCTATTGACAGAAATACCTTTGGTTCATCACCCACGTACGTGCCGTTATTCAGCCACGTTACGTCACTGCATATTGTAGTTTTGCAACACTGATCCTTCCTCTTGTATTAATCATCGAAATGACAACTGTGATCGCCTGTGACGTATTTCAGTCATATGACTCGGTTGGTATGGCTTCTACTGTCATGACCGACTTCCGGTTTGACGCTCGTCTGTGATTGGCTGTTTCCTTATTTGCTTGTACTTCTTGTTTCATCCGCGTTTTTATGTTAACATTTCGTAGTTGTTGATTGCATAACAACAGTTGGAAAGATATGTTCACTGCCAGCACGTATTTTTTCAGTTTTAGGCCTTCATATTTTTATTATTCGGTTGTCCGTTCATTTTGTATGTTGTTACATGCCCGAGTTTGGTCGATCTGCGATATTTTTAGTCTGTATTTTCGGTTAGTTTCCAGTAAGTGGTGTTTTGTTTGAATGTAACACTTTGTTAGCTACAGGGCTGGTAAAAAGGAGGGGTGTTCTTCAGGCTTCTTAATCTATTTCATATCGTGGAGTTTCTTAAATTAGGGTATTTTCGCAATTAATTTCTTTGTTATTGACATCACGTTTTAATTGCAGACATTTCAAAGTGATACGTTTCTCTACCTCTACAGTTATGCTAGGGTTCGATCCTGACTCCAACCAAGTGAAAGGTGAAAATTTGTTCAACCTTATTTACAGATATAAAATAATGCTATGAAATGTGCCTTCTGAGAATAGTAAGGAGTATGAAAGCTAATCATTTTTTTAAAGTGCAATATTTCCGTGTTTATCATCCACGCGTATACATGCTGACTTTTCCTTGTTATTGACCGAATACCTTCAGTTCACCTCCCACACACGTGTCGTTATTCAGCCACGTTACGTCAGCGCATATTGTCATTTTGTAACGTTCATCTTTCCTGTTGTAATAATTACCGAAACGGATTTGCAAGCACACTGTACACCAATCTGTGATATTTGTTTTGTGAATTTTGAAACTAGGTGCCTTTAAGTATTGTTTTGTAGTCATTTCTTTTTCCATAATGATTTATTTTGTTAGTATAACTACGTACGAGTCCTCCTATCCACGTGTTTATTCAGACTTTTCCCGCGTTATTGAATACTTCCTTTTCTGATGACGTGTTCACTGCGCACATATTTTTCCTGTTGCACGATGACAATTTTTATTAGTGAATTTTGAGCTCGCATGCCGTTACATGCAAGCGTTTCAGAGAATTGTAGTTTTATTTTTTCCTGTGCTAAGCATAAAAATGGATTTGGATAGAGGTTGTAGACTGATCTGTGATATTTCTAGTCTATATTTTCGGCTGTTCTCTAGTAAGAGCCATTATTTTGAATACTTGCTTCCGGTTCCGGTCCAGGTCGGACGCGGGACGCACGAGTTCTCCCAGTTTGGTTTTCTTTTGGTTTTGCTTTTGTTAACAATTTTAGACTTTTTGTTGGTTTATGGACACGCCAGTTGAATTTCATACGGATGTTCTCATTTTCCGTTGGCTGTGCCACGTGTAAGTAGTAATAACTGTCTGAACAACTAGCCTACAACGGCCCTTGGTCGAGAAGAACATACGTGCATCGTGGCCCATTAGCTTATGGAATGCTACACGTCTTGGAATTTCGAACCAGTACTGTGTTTGTTAGCCAGTCAGGTATTGCTTCAGAGGCGTACGGCATAATTGTTTTTGGTCAACGTGTTATCAAATTGGTCAGCTGCACGCAGTTTCTAGTGTCGAACTGGTCAGGGACGCTTGTGTATCGCTTTATTCGTTAATCTCGTGGCCTTGTAACAGCTAGTAAAATTCAGCCTGGTTAACGCCTGTTTAAATCCTGCTGCATTTGCAATGGTATGACGAAGCATCGAAATTATTTTAACCCAGGTGAAGCTTCCAATTAAATAGAATAGTGCGACACTGGTATGTCAAAAAACTCGTACAGTTAGGTGCTCATTCCAGTGTAGTTCCTTCGTCGTATAAGCTCTGAGGTGCCGCAGTTTTTATTTAAAAATAAATTAATAAAATTGTTTACCTAAAGCGGTTAAGTCGAATACTGCTTGGTGAGAAGCCCTTCAAATCTGTATTGAGCGACGCTCAGATCCGCGATTGTGAAACTGAAGCAGCTAAATACTCTGCTGTTCTTACCATCTGTTAACCAATTGCCAAATTAAGCTGCAAACTGTGATGCGGAGGAAACCCACCGGTTTCCTTGTTTGTTTGGCTGATTCTGAGTGATCTTTGTTTTTTGTGCACCATGCCTAATCTTAATGAATGCCCTTCTTGTAAAAGAAAAGTGGTGAACACGGATAAAGACTCAATCCAGTGTGAAATTTGTCTGACGTGGTGGCACCCTTACAAATGCCTGACACCTTCAAAACGCTTTCAATCAATGCGGTGCCTTGGTTCTGTAAATTCTGTAGAGCACAACTTTCTTGTTTAAATTCAAACTTGGACCAAATTAAAGCTCAAGGGGACCAAACAAACAAACTGCTAGCAGAAATTAATAAAAAAATAGATGCTCAGGCAGAACAGATCGCGGCTATTAACTCTCGTTTGGACGAACATGAAGTGAGTATTGATAGGCTGAAATCAAAAATGGAAGATCTTGCGCATTTATGTCCTAACACAAACAAGTCAGATGTTGATGTGGAAGAAATTTTCAGTGCGACGGAGCTTCGTCAACGAATTCGTAATAACCTGGTTATGTTTGGTGTGAAGGGCCAGAACAAAATTGATAAGGCGAAAGAGGTACTGGAATCTATCGGATGTGACTCACTTTTGTACAAAGCCTCTATTATTGGGAAGAATCCTAAGGCAGAAAATGCTTTGATACGACTTTACTTTGATTGCTTTGAAGATAATCAAAAGGCACTAACCAACACTAAGAATTTGAAGAATCACCCGGACTTTAAAAGGACCTTTATTAGGCGGGAAACAACCTTTTCACAAAGGCAAAAATATACAGAATTAAAAAATGAAGCCAAACTTCGTAATGCTCTAGGTGAAAAAGTTTTTGTCCGAAATGGCAAGGTTGTTAGTGTCAATAGTAATACAGAATGACACCAGACGATTGAATCTCCCACTGATGATGTAAAATTCCGCCTTTTGAATGCTCGGTCGCTGAAGAATAAGTTTCTTGATCTTGACTTACTTTTAGCGACGGAACACCCCAATATACTTTGCGTTACTGAAACTTTGCTGAATGCGTCAATCCCTGATGCTGCATTACTACGTACAGGATATTCTGTTGTCTGCAGAAGGGATCGGGCTGCCGATCACATGGGAGGTGGTATTGTGGTTCAGGCAAGCAGTAATTTAAATATTTATGAGGATTGCAACTCAACCCAATCAGAGTTTGGTTGTAAATTTATACTAAAATTGAATACCACACTTCACTTTTTACTGTTATATCGCCAACCAGATTCTACAGTTTTAATGGACGAATGGTATTCCAACTGATTCAGCAGGCTAAGCAAAAGAATTGTGTGATATTAGGTGATTTCGATTTACCATCTGTTAATTGGTCAACCTTATACGCATCAAAATCTACTGATCAACGGCTGCTAAGAACTATTTGTATGTTGGGATTAACACAAGTGGTTGATTTCCCAACTCGTGGTGCAAACACACTGGATCTGGTTTTGCTTAAAGATATTTCTATAATGGTGTCAACTTGCTCGTCCTTAGGAGGCTTTGGTACTAGTGACCAAGAGGTAGTCAAGTTTGAATTAACGTTGAAATCGCTAATCCCTGTAAAGACTTATGTTAGATATAAGTATGATCAAATTAACCTTGAGTCGCTTGCAAACTCTTTAAACCCCTGTGATTGGTTTAATCCACCAATTTCTGTAATGTGGGATGAGTTATATGATATTTTGGAATATGTACGACTGCAACGTCGAGTTGAGTGTCTGTCAAAAAAGTTTGTACCAGCATGGGTGAATAACCATATTCTTGACTTAATCAAAAGGAAAAAAAAGTGTGGAGTAAATAGCAAAAATACAAAACTTTGGAGTTTAAACTGGAATACAATCAGTTAAATAAGGAGGTTAAGGTCCAATCTATCATTTGTAAAAAATAATACGAAAACAACCTTGCGAAGTCAGCCAAGACGGATCCGAGAGCATTTTTCAGGCACTCCAAAGTCTGTAATACTGGTGGGGCCAGAATTCGTGCCCTACAATCAAATAATGGTCAGGTATTGCTATTAACCTCAGTATGGTATATTTGTAATACCTTCTGTACACATTTTGATATTAATTTATTTATTATTGATATTATTTCATATTATTTAAAACCAGTCCACAGTTGTTGGACGGTTTTTGTGGGGTTTGGGGGTTTTAAATTGTGATCAAGACAACAATAAATTTGCCGAAAATTTTATGAATTCGCATAGTATGAACTTGTGGCCTTTCATTTGCCTGTCAGGAGGCTTCTTTTTTACCAATTCTCATTGCGCCGCAAATTAATTGCTTGATTCAACGTAAGATTGCTGTTATATTGGAGGGACAGCAGTCATCTTGAACCGCTTTGTTGAGTGGCTTACCCCAGGGGTCGGTGTTAGCACCAGTGTTATTTTTTATTTTCATTGCTGATTTTTGTTGAACCCCTGGAGTGAGCCACTCGAATTTGCGGACGACTCGAAGATGGCTGCGGTTGTTAATACTGGTATGGAATGGAAACTTTTCCAGCATGCAGTGGATCAAGCTTTGGCTTGGAGTAATACTTGGCAACTTCCCATTAATGTAAACAAGGCGAAAGTTCTGCATGTGGGGCGAGACAACTCTCGATGTCAGTATTTTTTGAACGATGTGGAAATCTCGGAGGTTTCGGTAATGAGAGACTTGGGCGTATTTATTGACCATTCTTTCAATTTCTCCCATTATGTTGAAATTTGCACAAAGAAAGCTGTTGCAGTCTCGTTCATGATAGGTAGAACTATTGTGTCTAAATCACCAAAGGTCTTAATTCCATTGTATAAAGCTCTAGTACTCCCCGGATTAGAATACGGTGTACCTTTTTGGAACCCACAATTTGATTTAGATGTATAAGGTGTTGGGATTGCTGTCCAACTTGTGAACTCTTTTTTTGTACTCAACAATTGTAATTATGAAACTAGGAGAAATTCCTTTAAATTGGTAATTCCAAACACCCATTATGATGCTGTGAGGAACTCTTTTGCAGTGAGAAATACCATGTTTTGGAATCGTTTACCACAGGACGTTGTGGATGCGCCCTCTCTGGTCTGTTTTAAAAATAGACTAGACAGACTCGTTAACGGAGAAATTGAGTGCGACTTTGACTAGCATGTAGCTACACTGACCACGGTCTTTTGACTCGTTACCATTGTCTTTCTTGCCTTCGTCGTCTGACCTTTACAATTTTTTGCTACCCTGAAACCGTTGTTATTGTTATCGAGTAGCCTGTTGTACTATTGAGTAGCCTATTGTCCTTTGATTTAGGTTTGATGTTGTAATCGAGAAAATCTACCTTGTTTTTTGTTTTTAGTTTTTCGGAGAACTTACTAATATGTTCATCATAATCATAAATTGATACTGTCGACAAATGTTAATTTAAATAAAAAAAATAAATAAAATAAATTTTCCTACAGTTCGCTGTTTTTTTTTTAGTTATAGAACCGGTAAGAAGAGTGGTATTTGTAGGCTTCTCATAACCGTGTTTCTTACATTACGGTATTTTTTATATTTTAAATTTTGCACTGACATCTTCTCCCTCTTTACCACCAGTAAGGTTTAAAGGTTTTGTACGATGACGCAATTTTTATTATTGAAATGTCTATTGGTTTGTGTGTCGATACATACACGATTTCCTCGATATGCAGTCAATAGTCTGTATTTTCGGTTAGGTTTCCAGTAAGTGGTGTTTTGTTTGAATGTTACACATGTTAGTTATAGGTCTTGTAAAACGGAATGGTGTTCTGTAGGCTTCGTATAAGTATTTGATACAGTTTTTAATTCATGCTTGCGCCTTGTTTGCTGCATCTACATTTTGTTTACCTAAAATAGTGGCTTCTCAACTTTTCACTAATTATTCACACACACACACACAATTTGAAATGTTACGCTATTCTATTATTGCTGCATTGCTGTTTGATGTCAATAACAACTACATTTAACATGGTTAAGTACATTGAACACTGTGATTAGGTGAGGTGACTGTCTAGTGCTGCCATCTACTGACACGTCTTTATGAGGTGTGATGTCATGGTCCGGTAGTCGATTGTGATTGGTTGTTGCTCTGATCACATGACCCTGTTACTATGGTTGCTATGGTCATGATCGATTTCCAGTTTACATTTCTGTGTTATACCCTTACATCCGATTATGGATCGTGACGTCATAGACCGGAAGTCGTATGTGATTGGCTTACGGATTGTTACATCATGGACCGAAGTCGTCTGTGATTGGCTAGCGTAGGTCACGTGACCTGAATCCTGGATTCTGATTGGTGCCCACTTCTGTGTTATACCCGTACATTTTCCTCTACTTATATCTGTTCCTTTAGAGCTTTAAGTTTTTTAAGTCTTACATCCGTATTTTATACGCTTAAAGTTTTTAATACTAATTTGTACTATGTTCAGTATCTTCGTTTTGTTTTGAACAATTTCTGAGATAATACTGTTATGGAACTTAGTATAAATTCTAGTTTACATTGTTCGCTTTAACTATCAGTTAATAAGCATCAAGGATGTTTCTTTTCGAGGTTGGGGTATCATGGATAAACGGTCCCTGACGCCTTGCACATTGATTAGTAACTAGTAACTAGTGTATTTTGGCCCCTAATATCATACGCTGGTCGCCTGGGATAGCCTTAAGATCGGTCACCTAATGTTGCTATAGCTACAGGTATATAAAGGTAAACATCCTGAATACTGGTTGAGCAATTTTAAGCCAAAAAGGTGCACATACGTCCCCCAGACTTGTTGATTAAGGACAAAACCCAAAAAAACAAAACAAACTCCAGATATAGAAATATCTTCATTGTTCAAGGCCAGCAGCCCCGAGAGTGTAGGCGTTTAGAACAGATTCTACAGAACTCCATTCAATTCAGATACATCACTTCTACTGTTGCGCATCCTGCTACAGTCACCTTGGAGCAGACACTCATACTAACTGAAAAGGCTTTTCCGGGTGGCCTTGAATAAACCTCTGTGTTAATTATTCATTCAAGCCTTTATCTGCTCAAGCATAGTGGCTTTGCAGCTGAACGTAGGCAAGAGTTAGATCAGATTATCACAATATATAATCAACTGTCTAAGTCTACTACTAAACAAACTTCAGATAGTTTATTAATGAATTTAAACAAATAAAGTGACACAAGATAAATGCATATCTATTTATTGCAGGTTAATTTTACATTTATTGCTAGTGCTACACATTATTATTCATAACCAGGGAAATCTAGAAAATGCACCCTTCTGCACCAAACTAAAACTGCAGTATAATTACTACAATTGTAACTCATTGCTAAAACAGTTACGAATTTTCTACATATTAGAACAAAAACTAAATGTAAGCATAGCTATTTCAATTCAATCATCCGTGTATATTTCATCAGCATTGTATGTCCTACTTCTTTCTGTGTACAGCATCTTCAATCAGCAATTAAATTGAAAGCTGGTAACATGAAATAATGAGATAGTCATGTCCACACTAATAGACTAGGCAACTCGTAATTTCATTCCAAAATAAATGGCGATATAGATAAAATAGGAGCCTAGCCTACGTAAATTATTTTAAATTAAACTTTCCGGAGGTATGAACTTATCATACCATGTGACTAACTTTGAACTTGTAGTCGTGAATTTTACTGTTTAATGTTCTTAGGGAAATTAATTTTGGTATATTTGAGCACCTAAATGCATAACTAAAAGTTAAACGGACAGAAACAATGTAACTTTCAGTTATGCATTTGGGTGCTCAAAGATACCCAACATCACTTAAATGGTAAAATTGACGACTACACTTTCAAAATTGGTTACGTAATTTGATAAGTGCGTACCCCTGGAAAGTATCATTTTACTTAAATTTTCAGTAATAAAAATCTGCTGCAGTTCATAAAAAAATCATTACAGCAATTTACAAATGGCGAAAGATCGTTTCAAATTAATTTGTTGCAAAAAGTAATTTATATTGAAAAAGTACGCTACACCTACGATTCAGATTTTAAAATATTGAGTGGATACCCAAGTCTAAATGCTACGTATGTACCCTGAAAACTACTTTACGAGCTACGTATTATATTTTCTATCCAAAGTACATTCATTATAAATCACATAGAGCTACAAAGTACATTCATTACAAATCATATAGAGCTACAAACACAGAACTTAAAATTGTTCACTTGATGTAAATTTCATTAAATATAATTTCAAATTAGTAACTAAATTTTACATAAATTTTTTAAACACCACAAAAAAAAAATCAAGATTTATGCTGGAAATATTTTGGAAGAATAAAGTGTGGAAGAATAAACACTGCAATAAACAGAGCCAATACTATAAAGAGGAAAAGCCATTTTCGTTCCAATCGTCATCTGAAAAATTCTTCCTGTAAAAACAACACAAAGTTGTATTAATGCTAAGAAACATGCAGTTTCAGAATCACCACTTTAGACAATCACGCAATATTTAAATTAGAAAACAAAAACTAATTGTTTGGTGTTAGGTAAGTTTTAACTCAGCCGAAGTCAAAACAGCAAAGGAACAGAAATTAACTTTCAGATACTGCAGTGTTGCTTTACTGTTTAGTCCGCGTGAAACCTTACTGCTGTATTCAAATATTTTTACCATTTGTTTTACTTTTGTCTACTATATGTCGGCTAATGAGTGGTGCATGCTACTTGGCTAACTGACATCACTGTAAAATGGTTAAAAACTAATCGTCTGGTGTGCTTAAAAACTAATCGTCTACAAGTAATTCAGGGTTCGTACGTGCCTGGAAATCTCGAAACTGATATAAGTACCATCAGGACGGTGATGAAGAGAAAGTAAACGACTTGACTGAAGAACACTGAAACAGTTCGCCCAGAGAGTAGTCTATTGTGTAGCGTAGCCTCACATAGTTCTACCTTTGTTTCACCATCAAAAGTTTTGAAAGTTGGGCTATGGTTTTAATTGCATTTACGTGTATAATGGTTTGACACAGCAGTAAAATTTCACGTGGACTAAACAGTGCAGGGCAGTTTCTGAAACCTGACCGGAAGGTTGATTTGTGTTCCTTTGCTGTTTTGACTCCGGGCTGAGTTAAACCTTACCTTAAACATCAATCGATTTGTTTTTGTGTTTTAATTCGTGAGACTTTGACATACCAAGTAAGTCTTCTGTACTCTTTGCAAAAACACTGAATTTCACTTGCTTCGATCGCTAATTCAGTAATTTCCTCCCCTTAACTCCGAAATGGCTCGACCAATTGAAATGTCTATTTCTATATAGGGCATATCTCCAAAAGAACCAGCTTTCTAGGACAAATGGTTTAGTCTGTAAAGACCATTGTATAAACGTGTCTAAATAACAACAAGTCCAAGGCAAAAGTGAAACTCACAATTCCAGGTCAAGTCCAGATCTCCAAAGTGAGCAATCGGTAATTTATAAAGTTGGTGCACGTGTTCACCAAGTACAACATATTATATTTCAGTGGAAAATATTAAAAGGCAGCGGAGAAATTAAGCTTTGAAATTTCGGCTTTAACATGGGAGACCAAGGTCAAATCTTACTAATATTACTTACGTTTAGTGTTTGTCAAGACTCTGCACTTTATGACCTATTTATTTAACCTAATTTGTACCCCTTCAATTCACAACAGTATTTACCAAGGAGAAACACGCTCACAGCATAAGCCTTGGTGCCAGCAGTAAAGTTTAATTGCATTTACGTGTATAATGGTTTGACACAGCAGTAAAGTTTCACGTGGAGTAAACAGTACAGGGCAGTTTCTGAAACCTTACAGGAAGGTTAATTTGTGTTCCTTTGCTGTTTTGACTTCGGGCTGAGTTAGACCTTACCTTAAACATCAAACGATTTGTTTTTGTTTTCTAATTCGTGAGACTTTGACATACCAAAGTTAGTCTTCTGTACTCTTTGCAAAAACACTGAATTTTGCTCGCTTCACTAGCTCATTCAGTACAAGTCTTTCCTGTATAATTTGGTATTTCTACAGCTATTTATCAGCGACTTTGTGTTTTATTCGTATTATTACAGGCAGGCAATCCAAATAGGCAACGAACATTTTAACTTTAGAACGGTAGGGTGACGTCAAACCACTTACAGGATAATGCTTCCGCTTAACGTTTCCTCAAAGTACGGGTGAATTGTTGACTCACAACAGTGTTATCATTTGTTTTGCGGCTGGCGTTTGCTGATTGTCATTATTGCCTAATAACAATGTATTAAACAATGTAAAACAATAAAACTGATCGTTCTGGGCCCCATATTATTAGTGCGGGCGCATGGCTACGGGCCGGGCCCCCGAATAAAAGTTCCTCTCCTCTCCCCGTCACTTCGAAATGGCTCAACCAATTGAAACGTGTATTTCTATAAAGGGCACATCTCCGAAAGAACCAGCTTTCCAGGACAAATGGTTTAGTTTGTAGAGATCATTGTATAAACTTATCTAAACAACAACGACAACAAGTACAAGCCAAAAATGAAACTCACAATTCCAGGTCAAGTCCAGATCTCCGAAGTGACCAATCGGTAATTAATAAAGTTGGTGCACGTGTTCACCAAGTCCAACATATTATATTTCAGTGGAAAATATTAAAAGGCAGCGGAGAAATTAAGCTTTGAAATTTCGTCTTTAACATGGGAGACCTAGGTCAAACCTTACTAATATTACTCACGTTTAGTGTTTGTCAAGACTCAGCACTTTATGACCTATTTATTTAGGCTAATTTGTACCGCTTCAATTCACAACATTATTTACCAAGGAGTAACACGCTTACAGCATAAGCCATGGTGCCAGCAGGCATAACAGACAATTTTGATTGGTAAATGCTACAATCGATCAGTACGAGGCATCACAGGGCGTTCTCTTCCCGAAAATGCTAGATGTGGCTGAGGTCAGGATCGAACACAGGATCTCTTCCAAATCAGATGGTCATGATAACCATTAGATTACCGTTCTCCTTGTATTTACTATACTGGTGTAGTACTGGCTAAAACTTAGGCCAACATCTACGTTAAAAAATAAAAGCAGCAATGGCAGGCTCTATGTCCCTATTTCACCTTCTATAAGGCAGTTAACGGCAGTGCCATACCACACCAACCACGTAGTTTGACGTCACAGGAACAAATTTTATCGTGCCATAGCGAAGTTAGTCGAAGTATTCCGCGCCATCTTAGCTACTTTTTAAAACATGGCCTTCGCGGTTCAGTATTGCATGACACAGCACGGTTTGCTTAATTTAATTCAGGCAAATCCATCAGTTCAATGGCGCGCTAAGAAACGTGCTTCAGACTCCCAAAACAAAAGCAACAATATGCACAGGAAGAAGAGTGGTCAGGGTTAGGAAAGAGGAGAAGGATAAGGAAATAAGGAAATGACCACGTGGTATTCCTGAAATTTTGGAAGAGAATACCCCAAAACATGGCTGGTAGTACTTATTACGTGTATAGCAAAACGCTGCAAGGGGAATGGCCATGTCCGAGGCTGTCATCTGGTGGTACGTTATGGTACGGTGCAGCACAATTTGAATTATGAAGTGTTATATGTGAGATCATTATAAGTTTCAAGAGATACCAGCTTACATGACCAGCAAGGCAGTGGGCAAGAGAAGTTCCAGTGACGAAGCACGTAAGACAAGTTCAGCTTGGGATATGTTTAATACAATCTCAGTAAGACATAATCTGTCATCTTAGTATGACGTAAGAATAGCCAATGACATAAGATATAATCGCTGCATTAAAAAGAGGATTTATAGCAGGGATGGACTAAGGGTTAAGTGAATGCAACAGCCAAGTAACTGCTTTGAGGCATACTGTTTGCTGGTCACAGGACTGGCAGTTACCCCTTGCTGCACCTAAATGCGTGGTCTTCCCTATTGGAGCAAAAAATGGTCACTTAAATTACTATTTGGCAGATGAACCTTTAAATCATCTGCAGGAAGTTAAAGATCTTG
This sequence comes from Lithobius niger, assembly GCA_023313725.1. NCBI lineage: Eukaryota > Metazoa > Arthropoda > Chilopoda > Lithobiomorpha > Lithobiidae > Lithobius > Lithobius niger. The sequence goes on from JAHWFP010038872.1 coordinate 15,950, forward strand.
GTATCTTGGTCACGGGTGATCTCAAGAGTGCCTCCCACTGCAACCACATTGTAAAAACTGCTAGGCAAAGAGCAGCCATGATTAAGCGTTGCTTCACCTCCAAGGATCACAAGACTTTGTTTTGGGCTTTTTGCGTCTATGTCAGACCTATTCTGGAATACGCAAGTCCCGTTTGGTCCCCACACTTAATTAGGTACATTGACCATGTCGAGTCGGCTCAGCGATCGTTCACCAAGTGTCTGTTGGATCTTAGAGATAAACCGTATGAGACCGTCTAAAGGCTTTAAAGGCTGACTCGTTTGGACTGTGTAGGCTTAAATCTAACCTCAGGCTTACATACTCTCTTTTACATGATCTTTGCAGTGTTGATTGCAGCCGCTTCTTCTCCATTAACTATGATTGTAGGACCAGGGGGCATCCCTTTAAACTTACTGTCCAACCTAATGTGCGAGATTGTCGGAAGTTCTTCTTCTCGCATCGTGTTTTTAAAGTGCGGAATGGACTGACCACACATGTGGTGACTTCGCTATCATTAGCATGTTTTAAATCCAGACTCGCAAATTGTGAATTAACGAGGTACGTCAGGTGGGCTTAGCTACGTTTACTTTTTGTGTTTTATGGGTTTTCTTTTCTTCCCCAACTGGCTTTTTATTGTTCCTAACTTTTCTTTGGCCAGGTGTTAGTGGTCACCCATGACCCTTTCTGTTCCCTTGCAACCTCTGGTGCATAAAATGTTTTTTTATTATTTTTTTTATAACGGCTATTGAAAAAAAATGGGTAATCCTAATACTATGTGTTTTTTTTTTCACAGGGAATATACTTGTTAATGAGGTGTATCAAAATACCAGAAACGATATCAAACATTGTCAGAAACGATATAATATAAAACCGTTTAGATGTGAGGGGAGAAAAAACGAATCGTTGAGTTGTTGGCCTAAAAAGTAACCGGTTCGACTCTTTTTAATAGTCATTATTTTATTAAGTTTAAGCAGTCACAATGGGATTTCACTGAAAGTGTCGGGGATTTTGTAGTTGTTGGTTCTTTTACCGTATTGGTTCCTCACAAAGGGTACCTCATATCGTTAGTACATTTTCGCCAAGTAAACATTTTTAGTGTAAGAACTAATTTTATATTCAACATGAAAGTCATTTTTTAGAATAATACAAAAAATGTCAGCTGTCTTATTTGAAAAATTTCAGTTTCCTATAAATCTACTTACTTTTCTAATGTTCGTATTTACTGAACAACATTTTTATAATACTATTTTGCAATTTCCGTAGTCTGTGTAGGTGGTAGTCAGCAGCAAAGCTGTAAATTTCAACACCATGTCTAATTTGACTCGCTACCCATGCATATTAGATTATTTTGTTGTATATTTTGTTCTTAAGAAATCCCTTATATGATAAACACTAGGCGTAATCTTCCTAGTTTTTTAACGAGTTTCTCAATCTGCTTTTTACAAGTCCACTGAGAGTCATTTTGGAACCCTAGATAAGTAGCTTCACTTACTCTTTTGATCATTTTACTTGCATTCATGCAGCTATAGTTTGTGAAAAATTTAACATAAAGAAAAATATCCCGCTTCCATGTTTTTGAACATAAGCGATTTTTACAGTGATACAAAGAGTTTGCTCTAAACTAATGAAGACTTAGTTTGATTCATTGCGTTTAAGTCATGATGAAGTTTATTAATCACGTTAATCAAAGAAGCAAATTTTGCATTTTTCAACGATTTCGTGGATGTCATTTATGTAGATTAGAAACAGAACACCAAGGACTGAATCTTTTGGTACCCTGTGTTCAACCTTTAAAATATCACTATTCGTTGTTAATTCTGGCGCAAACTTCAAGATCGCGTGTATGGCTTTTAAGCATATTCATGATTTTACCACAAAGTTCCAAGTTTTTTTTATTTATTAAATAAGATGCTGAAGTCAATAATATTGAATGCTTTTTGCAAGTCTATTAGAATAGAACCAGTAAGTTTGCCATAGTTCAGGGCTTGAGAAACAATGTTGTTTATTGCTTTTTATTAAAAGACACTGGAAGTAGAAGGACATGCAACAAGAATAAAAACTACTAATATTTCTATACCATGGTACATACACGCCTTATCTTCATCAGAGTAAAAAATTGTAATAACAATAAAACACCTTTAGCTTTCAGCTTCACAGGCAGTTGCGCAGCGTTTTCAGAAATGGGTTACATGGTGGTAATTCGCCAACGCCATGAAGGAAGGCAGACTCTTCTACTAGAGACTCTACTTGCCTTCCTTCACGACGTTGGCGTTTTGTCACTGTGCAACCCATTTCTTAATTCGCTTCGGAACTGCCTGTAAAGCCGAAACCTAAGCTGTCATATTATCATTATATTTTTTTTACTCTGATTAAGGTATCACGTGTATGCACTTTGGTAACAAAATAAAAGTTTTATTCTTGTCGCATGTGCTTCTGGCTCAAGTGTCTTTTAATGAGCAATGCTGCACAAAACCATTTCTGGTTACTGCTTTTAGTGCATTGCTATTGCTTCTAATTCTAAAGTTTAAGTTTGAAAGAGAAGCATTTTTGTCGAGCAAATTTGAGATTCTATTTGAAAAGAATTTCTCAATAATCTTGTCTGTTGCTGAAAGCAAGGACATTGTTCGGTAATTGTTCATAGCCATACTTGAGCCTTTTTTTAAAATAGGTCAACGCATTTGAAACTTGAATTGTTCGGGCCATGTTTCAGTTTAAGTAATTTTATTTAAAAGATTCATAATTTAAAAGGTCATAATAGCAGAATTGAAATTACTTTTTTAAGATGCTTCAGCTGGAAGCTGTCAACACCAACAGAGGTTTTGTTTTTAGAATTCGAAATAATATAACAGATGTTCTCAATCAACGCTGGAAGATTACTTTTATTATGAGTATTTTTGTTGGTGTAAACTATTGTGGAGATTTGCTATAGACTGTGAACAACTTTGATGTCGAAGTGGAGTGAGCGAAGTGAGCATAGCGTAGCATACAATGGACACCAAATTGGATTATGATGTCTGGTTAGTTGGTTAGTTGGTTGGTTGCACTTTTGTGGCCTGGGTGGAAGCGAAAGGTCGGATTCGTATTGAATTTGCTACAACGCTTGAACCCCCCTTCCCCCCCCCCCCGCTTAGTATTGTTGATCTTAAAATTGAGGTAACTCGAACAATTATTAGTGGACAATTAATTAAGGAATTCAGATGAAGCGTCCACAATGCTGCTGGTAGTTCAAATGAACTTTAAAAAACTCTGCAAATTAAAACATCGTTACTTCCTTGTAGCCAATAACCTTTCACGACGTAACTTAATGGAATAATAACATTTGATCGTCGCATTTAACCTCTTCAGAAAAACATTCAACCATTAAAAAATAATAATTTCGTTAAACAACACACATTAGCTTCATTTGAGAAACTTTTTATATCTTGGCGAAGCATTTTACATCAAATGGATGTATACAGCAGACGACGCATTTCTACCACAACACGAAAACAATAACATCCTTCCGTCTAATAGTTTAAAGATTCCTCGTTGACAGGGCAGCACAAAGTTTCGTTACCGTGATGCATGCATAAATGGGCCTATCCTCTAGTGCAACTGCAATTTGCGAAATTAAAACATCTAAAAATTAAGGCTAAAAGCTAAAAAATTAGGCCGAAAAGTTAAAAGTAGGTCTAAAAAAATTTCGACCTGCATTATGGTGGTTATTGATAAATTATAATATGGTTTTAGATTATAATAGAGATTGCTCTATCAGTGCGTGATAGAGGTGTGAGCTTCAACATTTTCGTTGGTGGCGTTGTCAAGTTTTATACCAGCAGCATAATTGTCGAAATTTGAATAATGTGATTATTGTTAAAAAAAAACTATCGTACTGATGATTGTTTGGCTTGCGGTTAAATACTTTATTATTATTAGTTTAATCTAGGGAAGACAATTTGCACAGCAGTTGTTGGAAACAATGTAAGAATTATAGGTGGTGGCAGCCCCTCCTTTTTTGAAAAAGGCATTGCTAATATTTGCGTGAAATAGGAAATAAAAAATAAATGTAATATTGCGTTGTAAACATAAAACTTGTTTTAGAGAATAGTATAAGAAATTAAAATTGTTTATTTTTTTGAGTAAGAACATTTCAGGTATGCATTTAGGGCTTTATTTTATAAATGCAATGATTTGTTAAAACTGCTACGCAATATGGTTATTGAATCTGCTTAGCAGTCATGTTTTGGTTTCAATACTTTGGTCTGCATATTTCATTACATTGTAATTATTTATTATAGGATAAAACTGAATCCCTTGGCATCATGTAACTGGTGAACAAATATTTTTTGACAATAATATTTTAAACGTAGGCCAGAGATGAATGACTTTCATAAATTTATAAAACTAATAAAATAAACGCTGTGGCTGCAATAATGTGTCTTTAGAAGAAGGCAGAATAACAGAGAACTGAATCAATATTGAGTATCGTTGCCAGTATCAATACCTTATTATTAGCTAAACTTGAATGCCTCAACCATTTCATTATTACTTACCATCCATTGTGTCGCCCATTGTTACGTCGTATTTCTCAAGGTCTTGTGTCTTTTATCGCTTACGACCTGAAAAATAAAATGTCATAAGCACAAGGGGAGGAAAGAGACACAAATTTACGATGCTAAGTAGGTAAACTTGTCCTCATACGCTATATTTTTGAAGTTTAGTTTTCTGAAACGAGTTTAACGTTATTTCCATGGGTAATTATAACCTTTGAGTATATATCCGTGATAAAGTGGATGGAGGTTATTTATTTTCAAATATATTTCTTCGGCGACCTACGGCTTCTGGTGTGAACTGCTGGTTTAGGTTAACTGACTTAGATTTGAACCTTATAAGACGTTTTACAGGATAAAGAACACCAAGGTTTTCGAACCGGAAAACCTCCGATTATCACAGGAACGAATAAAATGCCTGGAATAGGCCAGAATATATCCCAAAGCCACTGAAGAGGCCTGGTAGTCAATCTCACTAACCTAGCCTGCACTGACAACCAGGCAATTTGCCAGAGTCACCTTTCTTGTCATCCACCAGATCAACTGCGTGAGGCAACTAGGCTGTCCTCTACCACCAGTCCGATGCGATGACCATTAATTGCTTAAAGACTATATTGCAGTTTAACTTAAAAACTACATCACCATACTACAGTACTGTAGTGTAGGACTCTCTGTCGTTGCAACGTGTGAAAGCCGAATCTTACCAGGAGCAACTGACAGCATTTATCTAAGTACGCTTCGTGTTTTACTTGGTTGGCAGGAGTACATGTCTGTGGTAGATCTCAATATATAGGAAGACTATACGGTACAAACAATCTGCAGGGCTTCTTGTTACCTTGATAAATGTCACAAAAGGCACATATCATCATTTGCGATTATTTTCATGATTTAAAGAACCTTCTGAGATCCCAAAAGGCATTTTTTTGGATTTACGGCCGAACAAGAACGGATTTTCATCTGTATCAAGAGACAACTTTCAGTAATGTCACGAAATCAGAAGTAGCTATTGCTACCGTGAAAAGCGTTTCAAAAACTACTTTTCTTAGATCTGGATGGGTGCCTATTGCTCCCTGAAAGTGCCGTTTGCTACAATTATGAGAGCTTACGGCATAATCAGAGGCATTAAAAGAAAGGTTTGGATTAAAAAGGAGATACAAAAAGTTACAAATACAGGAAGAGGCAACTTCGAGAGACATCTCGAGTATATTATGGGACGTAACTCTTTTAACGTGCTTAGCTAACAAGAGAACTTTTGCATAATAATTCAACCTGTCATTTTTAAGTCTGTTTATTTTGTTTTCTTCAGTCGGATCGTTCTTCCCGTCCTTAAATTACAGCATCTCTAGCGAATGTCACTAAAGGAAACATGATGTTGCAACCTTCGGTGCTGTTACTGTGGCTCGAGACAGAATACCGTTGGAATCTGTTTAACACCGTTGATGAATGGACTTGTGGCAGCTGGTTGCTCTTGTAATTGATTGGTTTGAGAGTTTAACCTTCGTTAAGTCAGGAGATTGAAGTTTACCAATCACAACATACCTAGGCAAACAGTCTCGGCCGAATTTTGGACATCGGATTTTCATTCTAGGGTCTGATGCAGTCTTATACAGATGTAGTTTCATCTAGTACGGTTTAGGATGGCGAAGTACCTTAGTGTAGTCGTGGTAAGAATCTAGCAGTATTCTAGTAAGTTTTAGTAGTTAGAGCGCAGCTCATAGAAGGTGTGACAGTTTCTATACTGAAACGGGTTTTGCCAATGGTTAGTCTGCAGCTAAGAGCAGGCATAGACTGTGTGACAGTTTCTGGCCTGAAACGAGTTTCGCTAGTGGTTAGTGGTACCTAAGAGCAGGCATAGATTGTGTGACAGATACTGGTCTGACACAGGTTTATCAGTGGTTAGTGTGTAGCTAGAGCAGGTGTATACTACGTGACTATCTCAGGGTCGAGACGATAAGCCTACAAGTTAAACTGTACTATATTTTTGGGCAAACGGGAAAGATAGTTCGTCATTTATTTCCAAATGAAGTCGGATACGCCCCCTCTAATGACTACTTTATCCACTGTCAAAGTATTCTAAATTAAGGAAAAGTTACCCTATATTTAGGAATATTCAATACTAAAACCAAACTATTTAACACAAGACTCATTAACGGTTTACTAAAACCGATCACTTCCTCACTGGCCTCAGATACGGCCCTCTGTCACAAGATATTTTTTTCTTCTTCTTCATGCAATCCTCACCTACCATTTTCTTGTTATATCTCGCCATATCAACCAGTACACTAGCATCGTTTTGATCAATCTTAACGGCTGCTGCATCATGGCAGAACCCCAGCTAGACTACCTACACCACCTATGAGCGGACCACGCAACCCCAGTAATGGTAGAAATCCACCACGTTTTTTTTGGTAAATTTTTCTTTCTTTTTCTTGCCATTCTTTTTTTTTTATATAATATTTAATATACTAGTTCGACTTTGCCTCTGTCCTATTTGTGCTTCATTTTTCTATCACCTATCAACAACCAATGGCAGCTCATGTTGGCAGGAACGGCGGAATTATATTAAATTTTACTTGCATGTTCGTGATGCCGGATTGAAGTCTCTCTGACTGTTTGGAGCAGTCCAGAACCACTAAGGGATAGGTGTTTTTAAACAGATTGCGTCTGAACTCCCGAGCCATTGTATACAAAACTGAGCATTCATCAGTAGCGTAATTTACATTTAAGTCCAGGAACGGGTAACGCTCGGAATTTAGTCACATGACCGTCCGAAAGGTTGCATTGCTCAAAAACAACTGAATTTTTATTTTGGCTATGTTCCTGTTCGGCCACTGAGCTAAAAGTACACAGCTAGAAGTACACAGCTGGGTTTCTCGGCCAAAAAAGTAGTAGGCACGTGCCAGGTGAAGCTGGTACTCTGGGGTAGTTCTCAGATATCATAATGCTAATGTCTAACACCCAAATCCACGTTCATTTACCCGTCTTTGTAGTTGAAAAATCCAAGTTTCTCTTCGTTGGACGCCGTGCCGTGTGGAAAGTTCCACAAAACGCTGCTCAGTACTACTTTGCCATTGGCTGTAGCAGCAGATCGTGTTGCCGTTGCTCTCACTAAACAACGTTAGTACATGTTTTGATGTCGTACACTATCTTATCGTAATTTTCAAAAAATCCCATAAAGCGTTTTAAAGGAATGGCGAACGAGAAGTTCCCTATTGCAATCGGCTCCATCCCGATCGTGTTGGTTAATTTAGCACCTACAGATTCAGCACTAACTAGCTTCCCACTGTTACATAACATAGTAGCAGATAAAAGCAAATTTTCAGCGGAATTGTGCAAATGGTGGTACAAGCAACAATTTTGGTATGGTAACACTCTAGGGTATATTTGTCAAAATTACCCGATTGGCCATTAGAAAATCCAAGATGGGGGGTCATATTTCAAGATGGCCGCCAAATTGGCCTCAGAAGTAAAGTTTGCACAAGTTTTATTCTTGAAACCCGCTACCTTTTATAGGACCTTATTTTCACACACATAGGAGTTTAAGACACTATTGTGTTGACAGGACACAAAAATGGCCAAATTTGTCATATATTATTAAACATGGCCTCCAAAACTGGAAAAATAGGCCTTATGGCCACATGTTCATGTTTGGTGTCAATTTATTTGTTTTTGGGGTTGCTGAATTCAGCGGTGGTACCAAAAATAGTGCCAGGCAATCCCAGAATCAATAACCTTTTTTGGTAAATTGTAGATTTATGTTTTCCAGACATACGAAACATGGTTTATAGCTAATAGTCTTAACTTTCCTACCCTATTTATTAGTAGGGCGGCTTGGGGCCCAAAATTGATGGGTTCACTTTGTGTGAAAAACTGAAATTTGATATCGATGCACTTAAAGGGTAACTGAAAAAATAGCTATGACACCCCCCCCCCCGAAAAAAGACATAGGTTAAGTGCTGTTATAGTGATTTTCTGTTTCAAAGTGCTCTTCCAAGCTTTCTAATAGCCCGGAATGGACATGCTTAGGATATTATGAAATGTGGTGTTTTATTCTTCCAGTAAATCCTTACCAAAATTGTTTAACTTAGAGAGGGACCGTTCTACGCCCATTTTAAAGGTGAAGTGGTAATGGCGTAGCGGCAAAAGCGAAAGTTGATTTTCAAATTCAAATTGCTCTTGCGAGTCCTTTAGCAGTCATAAATTGGACAAGCTTAGGTATTATGATAGGTGTTGATCTATTCTTTCCAGCAATCTTAACCAAAATTGTTTAGCTTAGATAAGGACCGTTCTACGCCCATTTAAAGGTGAAGTTGTAACGGCATAGCGGTCAAAGCAATAGACGATTTTCAAATTCAAAGTACTCTTGCAATCTCTCTAATAACACTAAATGAACACGTTTAAGATATTCTGAAAAGTGGTGATCTATTCTTTCCATCAGTCCTAACCAAAATTGTTTAGCTTAGATAGGAACCGTTCAACGCCCATTTAAAGGTGAAGTGGTAACGACGTAGCGGCGAAAGCAAAAGGCCATTTTCAAATTCAAAGTACTCTTGCGATCTCTCTAATAGCCCAAAAAGAACATGCCTAGGATATTCTGAATGGTGGTGATCTATTCTTTCCGTAAATCATAATCAAAATTGTTTTGCTTAGATAGGGACTGTCCTACGCCCATTAAAAGGTGAAGAGGTAATGGCGTAATGGCAAAAAAATGTGCTGATTTTTTTAATTCAAAGTGCTCTTGCGAGATCTATAATAGCCCAAAATGGATATGCATAGGGTTTTCTGGTCTATTTTTGCCATAAATACTAACCGAAAATTGTTTAACGTAGATGGAGACCATCCTACGCCTATTTAAAGGTGAAGAGGTAGCAGCGATAGCGTGTGGTGATTTTCGAATTCAAAGTGCTCTTGAGAGCCCGCTAATAGCCCAAAATGAACATGCTTAGAATTTTATGAAAGGGGGGATATATTCTTTCCAGCATCTCAAACTGATATTGTTTAACTTAGATAGGGACTGTCCTATGCCTATTTAAAGGTGAAGAGGTAATGGCGTAGCGGCAAAAACGTGTGGCGATTTTCGAATTCAAAGTACTCTTGCGATCTCTCTAACAGCCCAAAATGAACACGCTTAAGATATTCTGAAAGGTGGTGATCTATTCTTTCCATCCATCCTAATCAAAACTGTTTCTTAGATAGGAACCGATCTACGCCCATTGAAAGGTGAAGAGGTAATAAATAGCGTAGCGGCAAAAGCGTGTGGTGATTCTCTAATTCAAAGTGCTCTGGCGAGACCGCTAATAGCCCGAAATGAACATGTTTGGAATTTTCTGAAAGGTAGGGGATTTATTCTTTCCATCAACTCTAACTGATATTGTTTAACTTAGATAGAGACCGTCCTACACCCATTTAAAAGTGAAGAGATAACGGCATAGTAGCAAAATCAGACGTTGATTTTCGAATTCGAAGAGCTCTTGCGAGTCCTCTAATGGCCCGAAATTAATTAGGATATTTTGAAAGGGGGCGATGTATTCTTTTTATCAATCCTAACAGAAATTCTTTACCGTAGGTAGGGTCTGCCCTACTCTCTTTTTAAATGCGTAGCTGTAATTGGTGTTGCAGCTAGTTTTAATTTCAAAGTGCCATTGTAATGCTTCTATTTGTATTTATTTGTATTTATTTATTTTTATTTGTTTATAAGCTAAACAATTTCAGTTAGAATTGATGGTAAGAATACACCTCCCCCCCTCCCCATTTCATAAAATTCTAAGCATGCTTATTTCAGGTTGTTAGAGGGGTCGCAAGAGCATTTCGAATTCGAAAATCACCACACGCTTTCGCCACTACACCAGTACCTCTTCACCTTTAAATGGGCATAGGACGATCCCTATCTAAGTTAAACAATTTCAGGTAGTATTTATGTAAAGAATAAATCCCAAAAACTCTAAAACTAGACGATTTATGTACATTACATTACTGACATAGCTTCATTGTAAATTGTTTATTTTGAATATTATTTGCATTGGTTTATTGCGATCGTTTTATTAATTATAACGTGAATTAGTTAAAAATCAATTACTGAAGGCTTCAGAGCCCTTAGTGGCCATCTTGAGAAAGGGCGCCATCTTGTATTTTCAAGTGTCCACTTGACCCTAGATGGCGAACATGCCATGTTTCATGCTTGTACCACTTTTTGAATGTTTCTGTAATAATTACCGGCCATCTTGGATTAATATATGTCCAATCGAATAACTTGTAATCGCCAGGTAGCCACTAGATAATATCCTCTGTAATGAACATGTCAAGTTTCATGCTATAGTACCACTATTTTTACCACTATTTGAATGTTTTTCTGTTGTAATTAGCGGCCATCTTGAATAGGGGGCTCCATCTTGGATTTTTAAATGGCTAATCGTTTAAATTTGACATGTAACCCCTAGATAATAAACATGCCAAGTTTCATGCTTGTACCACTTTTTGCGTGATTTTTCTTTTATCTGCTCTACTAACACTGACACTTGATTGCTCGAGCCGTACATGATCTTTCATGAAACTCCCGTATCCAGGATAGTTTTCTTCCACTAACTCGTCCGCAAATGACATTTAAGGCTGGAAAACAATTACATGCGCTCATTGTTGACGAGTTAAATAAATACATATGCAAACCTATTTACGTTGCCTTTCGGACTTAAATGTCAGACTGCATGAGCGGGGAATCGAACCTACGACCTTTAAAGCCAATGACCGAGGTCCTACCGCTGAGCTGTATTGACACGGCCTCAGTGGTAGGACCTTGGCCTTTGGTTACAAAGGTCGTGTGTTCGATTCCCTACTCAGGGAGTTTGGTATTTAGGTCCGAAAAGGAAACGTAAATAGGTTTGCATCTGTATTTATGTAACTCTTGTTGAACTGTCAGCTTTCCATTCTGTTTAAATTGTTGATGAGCAACAAGTTCAGCATTAGCAAAGTTAGTGCCATCGATATTCAGAAGTTTGCCTTTAATTAGAAGAAAACTGTTAGCAACATGCAGGAACAAATCGTGGTTTTAGTCTTCTGTACAGCCGTACCGGCTGAGAAGACTATTGCAACGACTTTGTCCGTCCGTCCGTCCGTTGCTTTTTTCAACTTCGCAACGGTACCAGAAATTGACGACCACTGTTTACAACGTTCGATTCAGTGTCAAAAGTTAGTTAAATAACATGGCAAATTAAAACATCGTTGCCTCCTTATAGCTAATAGACTTCTTTGACGTAAGTAAAATAAATAATAACATTTCATCGTCGAATTGAAATCCTAAAGATTTGTGTTAACGAAGCCGTAAAAACAAAAACATTTTAGCTTCGTTTAAAAGAGTCTTGTCGCATTGTTGCATGAATGAATAGGCTTACGATTTAACCAAATTCTCCAGTAGGCCTATCTGCTACTTACGAAACTAAAACTGCCGTTAAAACAATTAGGCCTAAAAAATGAAAATTAGATCTAAAATCACGTTACTATGGCAACGTCAATAGTTGCTACGAGTCGTTGCTGCAGCGTTTCTCCTGTCCCTTCACTACTACCATTGATCTATATTAGGGTACGTTGAGCATTACGTTGTAACACTGTAACTGTGTGCGCGGAGGCATACCGTGTTGCAAAAATGAATAGGCTTACTGTATACAATCCAAATCTCAGGTAGTTGCTACTTACGAAATTAAAGTTGTAAATTAGGCCTAAACGCTGACAATTATGCCTAAAACGTAAAATAAGCTTAAAAGCTAACACATTTGTAACGGGCAATTCTGATGGTTACTGTTTTTAGATTATATAATAGAGATAGTTGTTGTAGTGCATGATAGAGGTGTGCGCCTCAACATTGGAAGTGGAGGAACTTTTCAGAAGACCAATGCGACTAGAGAGTCGCTGTAGCCCCTTGTTTGGTTATAATTCGGATTTCCAAATTCACGTTGTTGAGGTTAGTGCCAACTATAGCGGTACTGGTGATAAGACTGTCTCTCCATAGACGAATCTTGCTGAAAGAACTCGTGATATTCAGGTAATCTTCAATTAAACTCATCTTCTACCTCTTATCAGATATATGATGAATACGAACGAGCTGAACTAGGCGAGTGATTCCACTAGTCAAAATATATCGTTTGAAGCACACGTGCTTCAAGTGCCGCAACAACCCCAACCCAAACAATCGAGCAAGAAATGGAAATCGAGGCAACTAAATCTCATGGCCAAACAGCTTTGGTAGGGGCTGCCATCTGAACACCAAGTGGTGAAGTAAGAAGATAAGCAACAAGTTTCCAAAGTTTCACAACACAAGACACCACATACCACACCACCCAACCCAATATTTGTATAGCTTTTTTTGAGATTGTGGACAAAGCTACACCAACCCCAATCATACCTTATCGTTAAAACTGACTACAAACGCATCGCGTTTCATTGTTACCTTGCAAACCGTGCCTGACCGTGAGGAATGTGGCATTTTCGGTGGGCTCTCTGTTTTAACTTTTGGACTACGATTAGAGGATAAAAAATACGAATCCGTGTTTCAGCTAAAAGCAGACAACCTTAAACCAAACGACGATACGTTGTTAATTTCGAGACCTCCAATGGGACTCGAAATTGGTAGCCTCATACAATGAAAAGGTGCATTTATTTCGTAGAGGCTAACTTCCAGATTGGAGTTCAATTGTTTTAAGACGGCGGCGACAATCACTGCATGGTAAATTGTTAATACATCGGTAAATGAATGAGAATTGCTTGCAACAATTTCGTGGGGGCTCATACCGAGGTGAATTGTTTTAAAGTTGGTGGGAACAAGGACGGTGATTAACTTACAGTAGGGCCTGGCTTTCTCAGTGAGCGGGTAGTGGCAAGTTAACGATTTTTCTGGACCGGGGAGAGTTGTGGCAAGAAGGGGAGGGTAAGAAGGGGAGAGAAGGAGGGGAAAGACGAGAAGGAGAGTCGTCTCATTATTTTCTAGCTGAACACGGACATAAAGCAATAGGGGAGGGCACGGATTGTAGGGGAGTGCAAGGGGTGCAGAAGGTAGAATGTGGCAGCAGTGTTGGGAGTGGCGGGGTGTGCTGCGCAGGATTGGGTTTGCAGGGGGAATTAAATATATTAAAAATGCAATTTACTTCTTAGCAAGTCCTAACACCGGGAGTTAGGCCGGGTAGGCAGTGTGATACGCGGACACTATACTGGGAGGAACTACAAGTTGGTATGGGGGCGGGAGGGACAGTGGTCCGTGCCTTGGGGAGGGGGGGGGGTTACAGAAATTTAAAGTGCACGTTACTTTCCTAAGAAGACCAAACAATGGGATATTCCAGTCAGTGAAATTCAGTCACTGGGACAGAAAGGTCAGTTGGGTTCGTACTCCCTTAAAACAAACAACAATGACTTATTGAAGACTAGAAGATGGGCTAACCAAGACGTATACTACGTGCAGAGAGAAGCGAATGTGTGTGTCTCTTTCTCTCCTACATCAAGAACACCCTGAAATCTTTCTTCCACCCATCTCTTCCCTTTTCCCTACACACCTACCCCTCTCCTCACTCTACTCCCTACTCTACCTGCTTTCCTTCTTTCTTTCCCCGCTCCTCCCCAATCCCTCTCTTCTCCCTTCCTCCTCCTTATATTTTTTGTGGCCATACAATTGGCCATCCTTCATTTATTTCTTTAATCCCTAAGTAGAAGGCATGTTTCATGTTGTGTGACCTGGTCGTATTCTTTTTGTACTTAATCCTTCAGCGCTTTTTTTGGTATCTTTTAGCCCTGTAGAAGGTTTTGTATCTGTGATTGCCCTCCCCCCTCCCCCTATACTCCTCATCCCCACGATCGCTCCTCGTTACTTTTTTCCTATATGTACTAAATCCTACTGGACTTTTTTTTGTCCTTTATTGTATTTTTCATCGGTAGCAGTCATAGACGTCGATGCAACAGGGAGAAGATATTTGTGTACGGTGTCAATGCATGTCCTTGTTTGTAATGACATTGTTGTGTGTAGCATTGTTGTTACACCGTTGCTTTCTCCAGCTTCGGGCCCTTGCTCCGTAATAAATCATTACTTTCTCCGACATATACTTTTTTAAATCAACTTATGGAAAAGAATTGTTGTTTTTAAACATAGTTAAATCATTGTTAAATCAGTGTTTAATTCTACTACTACATGTTTCTCATTTCAGATCCTCGCTAATTATGATGTAGATTTGCACAATCGTCTGGCAGAAGTAAATGCAATTAATTTCATGCTCAATGAATGTTTGGAATCAACAAAAACGAATCGAAAAACGATCAAAGGAATTTTTTTAATGAAACAGTAGGGAGGTGGGACCGAGGGAAGAGGGTATCAGGAAGCGATTTCATCCTAACCCCTGATGGTTATGCAAATCTAAAGATTGTGAGTTCGAGTCCTATTCAAGCTGCGAAAATAGGTTAATATTAAGACAGGTATAAGATGTAGCTGAAACTAGGCAGGTATAACTTAAGTGTTAATGATATCCACCCAAAACCAAAACTGGTATAAAAACCCTCCAAGTTTCCAAAAACGATCGGTCTTTGAAGGTAGTGGTGTCATTCAACCAAGGAAAGGCCGCGAAGATCAATCCTATTAGCCAAGTTAATCGCACCACCTAATAGTTCGAAAGTTAAATGAAAACTTGTAGATCGCTACTCGCTGTTTTCATACTCGCTGTGTTAACGGCCATAGTATTATTGAGTGTGATTAACTTGGCTAATAGGATTGACCTTGGCCGCCTTTCCTTGGTTGAATATCACTACCTTCAAAGGCCGATCGTTTTTGGAAACTTGGCCTTTTTTTTTATACCAGTTTGGATTTTGGGTGGCTATCACAACTTTCATAGGACTGTGAACGCACATAAGGTTACACCATTTTATCTTCTTCTGTGCCGTTTTTCTAGAGAAATATTATTTTTATAAATTTTCACATTTCTAATTTTCAAATTTACCATTGCCAATTAGTCGTTAGATAAGCCAAATTGCCACGGCTTAATTTATTGTATGACCACTCTTCACATGCTTAAGTTGCTTCAGTCCCATTTTGGCACACACTGGCTAACAATCGCTGATTTCGTTCACTTCGCTCACTCAATCAGCACATCCCCTTCAGTTGTTTTGTTTATCCCTGCACCTTCCACTTAACTTTTCAAGATTTCGTTGACATTTGGTCATGCAGAAACCCCCGAAGGACGCTGTTACTAAAACAGCCGAACGCGAAGCATTTTATTTTGGGGTTATTAACAAAAACCCCGTTAGCTCGTGGATGCTCGTATTGTTGCGTAACCATCATCTAACGTGCATTCTTTTATTCTTACTCAATCCACGGCAACTTTAATGTTTCCTTTTTTTGTCCTTCGTTACAGTTCAGTTTTTAGTTTGTCCAGACTTTTACAATAAATCTTAAGGCCAGTGTTGATTGTTCAAGACATTGTTGCTTTGTTTGCAACTTGAAAAAGAAACGAAATTGAAATTCGCTGGTGGCGAATTTCAAAACCTTCACACGCATTTGTCCTGACCCCTACAACTTTCAAACCAAGAAAAGGACCATGCTCAGATCACCATGCATCCGTGTGCCAAAATTCAGCTACGTAGGCCTTCTCAATTTTGAGCTAGCCATGAGCAAAAAGTCTCAGGGATTTAACATGGGGAAAATCTTATTAGCAGCTAACTAGCTAGACAGTAACGTAAAATCAACGTTATTGACGCATCTTTTTCTCTATGATTGGTGGACACTCATCCTTTGAATTTAAGCTTTTCCTAATATCAAGCTTTCTCTTACATTTTCCACAATTTTGAAACATTTCTGTCGCATTGGGATTTATCGTCAACATGCCAAAATATGCGTTCAGTTGCTTACAGTTAACAGACACATGTCTGTTAGTGAGCCGCTAAAGGATTAAAGGGTTAAAGGGTTTAACGAGCGTTAACCACTTCTGGTCATCTGCCCGAAGCCCTAAGGCCCTATGTCTGCAACAGCCAGATTCCCAGGCGGTCACCCACCCAAGTATCAATCCAGCCCAATGCTGCTTAACTTCGGGAATCTGACGAGAACCGGTGTTTCCAGCACTGCAAGGCCGCAGACGCCGCCTTTTTATCATTAACAATCAACTTTTTAACAATCGGATGTCCACAATGGGATGATCTATTACTTGGCGGCGACACACTAGCGTGTGTCTACATACATCAGCTTCGTATGTGGTCTGTGGTTATAGAAATATCAAATTTTCGTTTTCATTAAGTGCGAAATTTTTATTTTCCTCAAAGAAGTAACACCTTCCTTACAATTTTGATCAGGCCACACGATGCGAAAAACGCCGTTTGCACCCGTGCTACTGCGTCTTATATTAGTCAGTTTGCACACAAAAAAAACACCCGTAATTACATTCCCGTGAGAAAATCATCAAGCAGTCTGTTTCTTTTTAAACCAATTCCAGCTTCATTGCTTATATTTATGCTAGCAAAGCAACGAACGACTGAAGGGGATGTGCTGATTGAGTGAGCGAAGATAACGAAAATCAGCATTTGTTAGCTAATGTGCGTCAAAATTTAATGGATGAAAGTGTATTTTAGCGAAACGTGGACATACACATGATCGACCAAACCACACTAATTTTCTAAACGATGACGAACCACTACATTTCAGCTATATTTATTATATGGTTTAAACTTAAGTCATTCAAGTCAATACTCACAAATCCATCACAAGAGAATACTCTTTAGCGATAACTCACGGGTATGAAAAGCTTAAATGCTAAATACTAAATTACGCAAACGAAATATATTGACAATAAAAAAGGTGTCAAGAATACAGTGGCACTTGCAACCTTTCAAATAGCAAAGTTCGACGAATAGTATTTATGCTAAACTATTGCCCTATGCCCTCCTCAGCAACCATCCAGCACATTTGAGATAAAACGCAGTAGTCTTACGATTTATTGCTTTTTGTAGACCTAGCTAACATTCACACACCACAAGTATTTTGCCAAAGGGGTGGGGGAATTCCAGAGAGTGAAACACGGAAAGGCCAAAAGAACAATATGCACAAAAAACGCTAAGGAGTACACAGCAGGATGTTTTCTAAAAAGTCTTAAATTAAGCGAAATAAGAAAACACATGTAAAGTGTGTTACTAACACAAAGTAAAAGCGTGCTACTTTCTGTCGGTTTGCTTGATCAGTTTTTTATGTTGATCATCAGTCAGCAGTATGGCAGTTTTAAGAAGAAATATCCTCTAGCGTAGATCTAATAGATCCAACAAACAGACCCTGAATACAGGCGTTACAAGTCTGAGGTAACACTAATAGACGAAAAAGAGGCAAAATTCGTAGCCATCTACACCTTTCTTAAAGAGGTACAAATATTTTGGTGTGGAATATCAGTCAGTTAATATGTGAAGAGCAATACGTACCCTCCTCGAGCGAAGCGATAGGACGCCGACAAAGCGAGCAATATTGCTAGTCGTACATCATCAGAAACATTCAGGTATTTGTTTATTTGCATACTTGTGCCCTTCTACTCCTCTCGTATAGTAGCGTTAAAATTTGAGATAGATATGGGAAGAAAGGGAATTTCTTTTAATTTTCTGTACGCGTATTCTTAAATTCTAATTTGAGGCAGCAAAAAAGTACCATTTGCAACAATCAGCTAGAATAACCCAACAATAACTCAACAGCGGGCACTTTCATAAACTCATCCAACAACCCAGTGCTGAAGTCCATCTACTCAAAGTAGTTCGTAAATGGGGCTTCAGCACTGAGTTCTTCTATGAGTTTATGAAAGTGACCAGTATTATGACGTCATGATTGGCATCGATATTTATAGAACGTCCATCAACAATCATCTGACCGCAACAGACCTACAAGGAGTCGACTTGCTGTTCTAATTTTCTGATTTTTTTATTTGAGTACTAACAGACCTTTGAAGCCATACACGCACACCTACTCTAATGCTACCTTAGACTATCCTTACGCTAAAGATTCCAAGACAACACTAGTGGTATTGAAGCATTACACTGAAGCACCATATTGAGTCACCAAACCACATGTCAGACAGGCATCGTCCACACTGCCATCAAAAAACTCAATCGCCACTTACAGCTCCCTATTAGGGAGCAGCCTCCACTGTATACACAATACAAGGGTGATCCCGCGAAGCAGGGGTGACCTCAATTACAATCATAAAACAATTACAACTAGACTGCAACATTTTAGGATCCCGACTAACATAAAAACTGCAATTTCATAATTTTATTGATAAGCTTACAGATCAAAATAGCAGATTGAATTTACATTTTTTAGATGCTTTAGCTGGAAGCCGTCAATATCAGCAGAGTTTTAGTTCCCAAATTATAATTCAAATCAATCCTTACTGTACTCTGCCTCGTTATTTATTGCCGTGGATTTTACATGTCCATTATAAAACATTTTTAAGTGTCAAAACGTGCTTGATCATACAGTTTCAGATAGTGATTTTGCTTCTCTTCCTTAATTAATTTTCTTACATCAATGTTAAGCCTTCTATACTCAGTTTATAATCCTGGGTTATTAGTCTTATCATGAGTATATAAAAAGTTCCGTAGGAACGATAAGTAACAGACTTGTATTAGGGTGGTGTCCTATCGTTTGACCGAGCACTGAAAATCGCCTCGACCACCCTTGGACTAAACCACCAAAACTTTCAATCTTCAAAACTAGATGGCGCTAGTAATTTGTGCTTTTTAAAACTTCAGTATCATTTACAGCTTGTTTCTGGGCTCTCAATGTGATTCATAAATTCTTATTTAAAGTATTCTTTGGAATTCACAGACGAATAACATTTATTAAGCGATATTCTAAACTCTTTTCGATATTAATTTTATCCAATCACGAAGCAGTTTGGTTACGAAGCACGCCTTTATAAGTGTTATGTAATGTGCCACTCGTGCTTCAACTAAAAAAGTGAAATCTTCCCAAGTCAACTGCCAGAATGGGACAGATGGAGAAATTCAACTTCATAAATAACAAGAAAATAGTATGATAATATGGCGGAAGATTTTTTACTCACTTAGTGCAATTATTTTGTTGGTAGTCCACGTTCATACTGGAGAGAAGTGCAATTGAGAGTGCAATTTGTGGTAAGGTATATCTACGATTACCTGTTGCACATTTAAAGTTAAAAGACAAGAAGCTGATTATATCTTTAGTGTGACACGTCGTATTATGATTTGTGAGATTTTTTGCTGCATTTTTTACATTCTGCAGCACAACAGTGAGAAACTGTTTAAATGTGGAAATCGTAATAAAGCCTTTAAATTGAAGCTCATGTTTAGTAGCGTTATGTACAAACATGGAGGCAAAAAGTGTTTTAATGTCTTTGTGACGAGAAGCCTATTAAATACATAGTATAAGGTACTGTGTAGCATAAATGAATTGTTTCTACCGATCGTTCCTTAAATCGAGTTTGTAGTGCGCAATTTTCTTATTCAACGTGAATGTGAGACGATGTGTATTCGAATACAAAACGGTGTGAAAACCTGGAAATACAACCTTAGTGGTGCCGCAGTTCATACATAATTAAAAGAAATGGACTACTTTTACACGCGAGATATTTTTGTTAGCAGCCGTTTTTGAAGTAAGAAATGTAAAAATGCATAGTCGTCGTTATTTTAACGAGACACTTAAGTGAAAATTAAAAAAGCTACACTTTCGTTGTAAAAGTGTTTAGCAATATAGTCGAATGGATAATGGTGTGACACCCTTGAAGTGCAAATTGTACGCTGCAGCGTTTTTACTGGGAGAAGCCCTTTATTATGTGATGTCAAATTCTACTCCAGCTGATTTTGTAAAGTGTGTGCTACTTCAAATACTAAGCCTTAGCATATCCCCTTTTCTGCAAAACAATGAATGGCATTTTATTTATAAATTCGTGTGTTTTATAAAAAAAATTCCTTTTCGGTTATATTTTATGCTATAGGATGATTGCTAAAAAAATCTTATTCGTCTCATTTACATGACACAGTGCAAGAGTGCATGTTTCAGGGTACTTTTGCTCCGAAGCAGGTAGGGGGGGGGAATAATGATGGGGCAGCGAAAAATAAGATTAGACAACTATGCAACATGAAAACTTTAAAGCAGAAATTCCTAGAAATGTTTTCAATAACTTACTTTAAAAGAGGATAATACAGGAAGAGATTTATCATGCGAGTGGTGTGGCGATGGATGGGGGGGGGGAGGAAGACGTTAATCAGGCGCCCGATTCAAAATCCTTTATACATTCATATATGTTTCAAATTCGTCGTTACTAGTTATTAGTGCTAAAAATTGTTTAAAATATGAGTCATCGAAACTTGTCAGCCTAAAGTGTTCGGTAATGAGAAAGAGCATCCGTCCATTACTCTGTCCAGTGGCACAGACAAGAAAATTTGTGGAGGGGGACGAATAAATCCAGTTCGGGGTCTGGGGCAGAGCTTCCCTAGAGCATTCCGAGCAATTGAAGCATCTTATGGTATACATCACTGCAGAATCAGGCTTCTGTAGAGTACATGTTCAATTCTGGCAGAGTTTTTGTAGCATTATGACACGTACAAGAAAAAAAAACAACCCATAATCCGTATCCCCTCATTTCTTTCCTGCGGCACTGACTTGTATTGGCAGCACCATTACGGCCTAAAGGCAGTGTCGTTACATGATTAAAAGCTCGATTGGTCAGGAACGGACTGGCAGCTGTTTGTCCCTGAATTAAAGAAATAGTTTTCCAATCCAAAGCCATACGAGGGTGATAATAATGGTAAACGGAAAAAAATCCACGGAGAAAAATCCAGGTAAAAAGATCGAGAGAAAAAAAATCCTGAGAAAATAAAATCCAAAGAAAAAATCCAAAGGGAAAAAAATCCACGAAATAAAAATCCAATGCCATTCTTTATTTCATTATTATTTTTTTTTTACCTTAGTATTTGCACATCTATCTTTTGGACGTTATGACTCTACCATCACTGTCCCAGGTACAGGATTAGATCATCTGGTTCACTTCTGATTCGAAGTCGGCTCTCCATTGCCAGAAGATTGTGGAACTGGCTTACTATGTGTTTTACCTGTGTTTTGTCCACTAAGGTATGGGCTTTCAAAGTAGTTGTGCGACCACTACTCAAATATAAAACTTCGGTGTAGTCCCCTTTCCTATTAAAAGACATCGACTTGGTCGACTCGGTCCAGCGTCGTTCTACCTAGGACCAGCCTGGTCTGCGTGACTTTTCACCCGAAGTATACAACTGACGGGAAAGAAAATGTGGCGCCCCCCCCCCCTCCTTCCCCCAAAATACTAAACTGCAAAAAAACAAAATTGAAAAGCGTTTAGAAGTTAAAATAACACTCGTTTAAAAATAGCATGGTCATAGAAAGGCAGGGTCGTGACTGCTTTACCACCACGGTTAGACCTGCCAAGGTCACAAAGGTCCCCGGTGGTATTACAAGACATGTAGGAAGGGGAGGGGAGATGGCCAATTGTTTTGCAATAATAAAATATCAACCAACGTAAGTTGATGGTCACTACATTAAAATCGGTAAACACCAACCCACTAACGCCAACCCACTAACCCAGTAACACCAACCCTATAGTTCAGAAGTTCACACGTATCGTAACAGGATTCCTCCTATATTTACGATGCGGCGCTATAAATTCTATTTTGTTGCTGTTGCAAAAACAATGTCACGTTAATATTAATAATATTAATAAAAATATTACTGTCGCTCCAGCGTAAAATTTAAGCCATATAATTTGTTTGTTAAAATGTATACGGAAATGCCTCACCGTAATCGGATGGTGTGCGCAACTGCTCGCAAAAACTCAATTCCCGACTGCCATCGGCGTATTGCTCACACAGGGCTTTAAGTTTTCGTTGCATCTCCTCATAAATGCCTAGTGTTTTCTATTGATGGGCAGCTTTGATATTCGAAACTCATTCAAAGGCTATGAATGAGTTGCGTAGTACGAACAACAAAATAACCACACTTTAACACAATGTGAAAAAAAAAATGGCATTGACTTTTTATTCTGTGGATTTTTTTTCCTTTGGATTTTTTTCCTTCGGATTTTATTTGCACTGGATTTTTTTCCTCTGGATTTTTTCCTGGATTTTTTCCGTTGAATTTTTCCACTGGATTTTTTTTTACCTAGATTCGATAAAAATATAGGGAAGATGGGGCCGGGTATAAAGTTTATCAAGTTTAAAACGAAAAAAATTACATGCCTGTGAGAATGAAGTTTGGGTGGAAGAGTAGAGAAAATTTTTGTTTTTGTGAATCAAATATACTTTACCTTACACGACATGACATTATTTTGCCCACTGAGCAGGAGTCAAGCTTTTTTTTTTTTGGGGGGGGGGGGAGGAAAGGCCAAGAGGGGGGTGTTCGTTGGGAGATCTGAATAAAAAATTGAAAAAAGACTTAGGCTCATGCGGGCACGTCATCACCTGCCCCGCAAGAAAGCATGCCTACGCGCATTGGCAGGGCCGTAGCCAGGTCACAGCATTCACAGTTACCACTGTGGGTAAAAAGTTAGGTAACAAGAACTAGTTAACGTGAGGCGGTATCTATACTCTGACTATTGCTCTCTGAAAACGCTAGAACACTTTGCAAAGTTGGTTTTCGCTGTGGGTAAAAAACAAATTCTGAATACTATACCCTGAGCATTTATTGCTTGTTTTTAGAATTTGTTTGTTCATGATTGTAAAGTCTGATTCAGCAACGCTAGGTCTCTGATAAATACGTCTTGTTATCCTTTGTAACAAACAAGGAAACAAAATCAAACATACCTGGGAAGAATATCGAACGATTAAATTGACCCACCAGCAATTGACCAGCCATTAGGCAGTGAGCTGTTGCCTGTCTGCACCAACCAATAATGCAAAACGAAATCGTGGGGTTACTCATTTACCTTGCTGATTTAGGAGAAAACAAATAGGTTGTTCTTTCTTAAAGCAACACTTCCCCCCACCACGCACGCGTGCATCTGTCACTTTTTTTTTTCCTTTTTGAGTTTATAAAGTTGGTGGCGCGGATAGAACGGATGCTTTCCAACTGTTTCCTTACTGTCAAAGAAATGGGTACCTACACTGATATTTGTTTCTCTTGGATCTTTTTTTTTTTTTTGGGGGGGGGGGGGGTGTAGTAGAGGGAGCTTGCTCGTCGCTTCCCAGCGATTTTTTCCTGCTCACATTTTCTGCTAGGGTTGATATGGGAAGCTTTAGAATAATTATTTACCGTGTGCCCCTACAGTTCCACACTGCCAGAGATGACAACGGTTTTAAACTGGCAATGATTTGTTAAACCGCCCAAATCAAATAGGAATTTTCCAATCTCAAGCCTCAGTTTCAAGGGGAACGTTTGTTAGTATGAGAGAAAACAAACAACGTTGCGTGAGGCTCGGGGGGGGGGGGGGTGGAATTTAAATAAACGTAACCACTCTATCTACATCCTCCGCTTTAACTCGTCCGTTTTAGGCAATTGTAGCCACATAAACCATAAAATGAAATGGCCGATGCATGTTCTAAATGTTCACTGTTGCGCCCTGTTAATGTCAGCTCTAACAAAAGTTTTGTTTAATTGTATTTAAAACTTGTAACGAAATTTCCTGCGTCAAGATACCAGGAAAAATATTGATAAACAGTCGTGTTTTTACTCCGCAGGCTTTTATTTTATTTGTGAAAAAGTGTAACATTGGACACCATTTTTTTGCCGTTCGCCAAAATCTTGATTAAAAAAATTTCAAAATCGCCTGGCAGTTCACAAATAAATTACCGTAACGGCTAAGATTTAATTTTTTTTGGCCCATTTCATTACTGCAGTAGATTTTGCTTGGTTTAAATTTCATATTCTCTGCTTTCTGTTTCTGTTTCCCACGGGAAAATATCCTTGTAACAGTTTCCCGTGTTAGACTGCATATAACAAACGCATATTCAGGAAAGCAAACATACAGCGTAGTAGCAAACTTGGCAACTCGTGAAAAATTCACATGCAGTAGTTTTGCTTGTATGGCCCGTATTCTGACGCTGACTAAAACTCGAACTTGACTTGAAATTACGTCACACCTATTTAGTGCCATTGACAACCAGAACTTCTTTTGGATATATTTGGAAGAAATCGGGTGGTGAATAGCACTAAATAGGTGTGATGTCACTTCAAGTCAAGTTCGAGTTTTAGTCAGCGTTCAGAATACGGGGCCAATGGTTCATCTAAAATTGCCGCTCTTGACGGTGCTACTGGAAATTCCCAATGCAACACCATAACATGGTCAAACACAGTAATCATGGGCGAATTTTGAACAACTCGCCTCTGAAGTAGTCAATTCGAATTGACCGCTTCCGAGGCGAGTTGTTCGGAATTCGCCCATGGATGCTCGTCACTCGCCTAGCTCGGAAATGACAAATTGTCCATATTTTGACCAAGTTATTTACCATAGACCGTAAGTTGCTTAAAATTAGGCAATTTTCGAGTTCGCGAGTGACGAGCTAGCCGCCTCCAAGCAAACGAAACAAAGAATTCAACTAATGGACCGGTCATTATTTAAGGCCGGAGGGGGGGGGTTGAGGGGGCTGGAGGAAATGAATATGTGACCACCAAATTATCCAGACTCTGAAAAAATATTAACCCCTCCCCCCACTCAAGGTCCAAAATAATGTGATCCCCCCCTCCATAAAAAATGCATCTATTGAGACTGTCTACAAATGATTCCTGTAGCCAAGATTAGTGCTGTAGCCAAATTAAGTAAGTAGCTCTCCACACCATTACCACTGGTTGTAAGGAACGTGTCTCGGTTTAACAAAAAAGACATGTTGAGTTAAAAATTTTCTATAAAATGTTCCTTATACCCATCTTTTGTCGAGATTCATATATTAAGTACGATGAACGTACGGTTTGCTTATATGCCCGTATCCGTAACGTAGTCAGCACCTAAAAGACTGGAGAATCCAAGAAAACAGGTACCAAGGCTTTTCTACAAAGTTCTTTGTAAAAACTATACTTGCAGTAATGGTGCTAATAGTTTGAAAACCTTGTAAACTCTTAAATCATGGGGTCGAAGGGCTTGAGAAATTTTTTTAGAAATTTTGACTGCAGTTGGTCAGTGTGTTTTGACCTCCCCCCCCCCCCTTGAGGGGCGGGGAAAATTTACCCCTCCCGCCGGGGGGGGGGGGAAAAACTTCGGGGCCGCGCAATTTGCTCTGGCCTTCCCCCCCCCCCCACACCCCCACACCGGCGATAAATAATGACCGTCCCTAACGACTAAGGAAATTATTTCATTTGACGTACTTAGTAAAATAAAAATTTCTTACAAAAAGCCGCAAAAAAAAAGCCCAAAAGAGAATAAATGTACAAAACATTTGTTGGTTGTTTTTATTTTCAGATGTTTTAGCTATGTTAGGGTGGGTCAGTTGTCACGGCTTGAATAACATTATTTTGGTGATTTTTTTTTTCTGTGGACTTTTTTCTGGTACTTTTATTTTCTCACACTTTTTTAACAGTTTTTTTTCGCGGTGTTTATTTCCTCGATCTGCAGTTTATGCTTGGATTTTGCCCCACGATTTTATTTTCCACATTCTATTTTACTTGAGTTTTTTCCCCATGGCTTTCCCACGGTTTAACTGCGTTTGGTGAAGGGAGGCACAATCTCAGGGATTGAACTCGAAACATCCCGAATCACCGTTGGGGCAAAGATAGCGTCCAGAATAGGTCAGAGTTTATCCCGTAACCACTGATAGTCTATCACGTTGCCCTGAACAGTACTGAATGGCAGCAACTTTAGCAAGGGCCCCACGCTAGTCACCGATCAAACCAACTACTTTAGTCAACTATTGGTTCGCTATGATCACAACGAGTAAACCAACTATAGCGTTTCCTTAAGGCGAAACGTGCCTTTACATACTTAGTATGGCAGAAAATAACCTAGTTGAAAACCCACTGCACTGTGACTGAGGTTGGCGCTAATGACCACGTTGTCGACGCGCCATTAAGCCTCAATCCCCCCCCTCCTAGTTGAAAAGTGAATTTTACTTCACACTGCTTTTTGTTTCCCTTCTGTACATTTCCAGCTATTAGTTAGTCCTGTGCTGCATGATGCTAAGTCAAGGCCAGCCCTATTATGGAAATCCCTTCATAAATTTAACTAAGGTGAACAAATTTAATTTGAAATACAGTTTGTGCAGTAGAAGAGAACGTAGGAAAATATCTAAGCAGGCCACCAACGCCAAGTTTAGGCTTGCTACTGATTCATGTCCCCCCCCCCCCTCCCCGACCCTTTCAACTCGTTTCCAGCTGTGTGGTTTACCTGTTGCTGTCGAAAGTAAAATTAGTGGTACCACTGCAAAAACAATAATACTGTTTTTTATCCCTTGAGTACAAACAAGAGATGAGAGCTATACTTTTTATATGAGCTATAGCGTTTCCTTAAGGTGAAACGTGCCTTTACACACTTACTATGACAGAAAATAACCTAGTTGAAATATTAAGTTAACTTCACACGGCTTTTTACTTCTGTTCTGCACTTTTCCAGCTAATAATTAGCCCTGAGCTACCTGTTCTATGTACACAGTCTTGAGGATTTTTAAAACCAATTCAGTTTATTGGCAGTGGCTCAGTCAATAAATGTGCTAGTCTATAATCGTGTGATACAATAATTGGTGCTGGTTCAAGTTAAACTCCAGCTCCTATCTTTTATTTTTAATAAATATTCAAGTGTCGGCTAGTAGGGCGAGGGTCAGTCAAGGAAGGAAACAGCTCCGCACTTAAGTGTGATTGAGTCATGGAGTTGCTCGCGCGTCCAGAGTTTCGAGTTTTGGTTTCGGGTTTCGAAACGAATTAAGCTTATTTCAGGCATCTGGCAACAGGTGTCGCATCCGTACAGTATGGGGTTTTCATCATACGCAGTTAGAGTTGGATACTCATCAATTTCATAGACTCATGGTCTTATTCCCTAATGAACTCATTGATCCGAAGTTTCCTAGTAACCTTTTTTTCCTTAATTAGTTTGTCCTAAACTAGTTTGTGCATTATTCTGAGGATCGTAAGTTGGTTATGATT
Source organism: Lithobius niger (assembly GCA_023313725.1). Lineage (NCBI taxonomy): Eukaryota > Metazoa > Arthropoda > Chilopoda > Lithobiomorpha > Lithobiidae > Lithobius > Lithobius niger. Next base: position 43,556 of record JAHWFP010038872.1, read on the forward strand.
TCAAATCGCCACACTTTTCTTTCTTTGATAAAACTTATCCCATCACTTATTCAATGACAAATTTCAAGGTAAGCTGCATGTATTCATGTAAAGTGATTTTTACATGCAAACGACACCAAAATATAAAACACTTACCAATAGCTGAAAAAAAGAGAAGAAATATTTATAATCGTAGTTATAAATTAGAAAGTAGATGTACAATACAATTTGTTAATATCCTGGATATCGTGGATATCGTGATTTCATTCTGCAAGGACTATTCCATGAAGAAAGCTCTGTTAAAGGCATCGTCCAACTTTGAGCAGAACGAAATCGGTAGCTTGATATGCACGCTAAGAAGATATAATTTTCAAAGTTATAGTAGTGAAAACGTTGAAAAGAAATTGACCTAAGAAATTGACTTACGCTTTTATAATTTTATTTGTGGTAATTAACGATCTGTATGTAACGTTTTACTGTGGCTGGTACGGAAATTATCAAGTGACATGAGGTTTATAAATTTGCATACATCATTCGAATGCTGCATGTCCTACTTGAAACATAGTTCCGTACCAGAGGAATTTAATTTCATATACACGATAAGCAATATGTCTTTTTCTATTGTTAAGTAATAGTTATCACGAAGGGTCAAATGGTTTTAGCGAGTTAACCGCACCCGGTCATGTGCCCGATGCAGCCCTAAGGCCCTATTTCTCCTTAGTTTTGCAACAATAACCCGCGAATAAGTTGTTTTAAAGCGATCGAGACTGCAAGAATCGTCCGAGGGTGCACCCTGAGGACTAAATCTTGCGGCTGAGATCGTTAAAAACGTTATTGGCGGGTCATTGATGAAAATTTGGATGATTAACTGTCTTGTACCCTTACTTAGTACGTCGGTGTTCCTGAATTTATACTCTTGAAGCTCGTCCCACTAAACAGGTTGTATAATAGATTTCTACAAAACAGGTTGTATAATGGAATTAGAGATATCTCAAATATTAGTGACGAAGATGACGAATTATTGTGTCAAATACCGCTTACTGAAGTTTAAAACCTTAGTGCAGTGGGTGTTATAAGACTAGGATGGTTCAGTACGTTAACCTTCTGTTAAGTTAGATTTTAAGTTGGTCATAGTTAAACTTCGAAGCGTTGGAACCATAACGTGCAACATTTTCATTAGTAAAAACTAAGCAAATAGCTTTCTTTTCGCGGCAGTTGGTGTTAGCTTCGCAGGGAAGATGATTTCGTTTATAGGAGTAACGAATATCGGTATCGGACGCTTTACAGTCAGATGCCAATATGGCGAAAATACCAATAATACAGATTATACCGATATCAATTTCGGCCTCTCCCAATAAGCCTCATCTCCCCCCCCCCCCTCTCCCAATCATGCTCTCTGACAAAAAAGAAAATTAACACTTCCTAAGTTCCCGCCATTTTCAACAAAAATGCATTATGTGCACTCTGTGCGCTTCTTATCCAGGGTCAGATTACGAGGGGTTCTGGTTCCCCAGGATTATAGTGCAGGGGCTCATGAGCCCTCACACTGGGTGAAAGGGGAGGGTGACATCGTGTTTCGCATAATCCCGTTTCGCGTAATCGTGCGTTGCAAATTCACGTTTCGTATAATCCTGTTTCGCATAATTTGAAAACATTTGCCCGTTTCGTATAATAAAGTTTCACATGACACTTTATAATAATTAATAATGTTTTAAAACTCACCAATGGTTGGAATTACGTAGACCATAATCGACTGCGCGTACCCAAATGCATTGTCCGTAGTGAAAGTAACGACCACGTTGCATTTAAACACTATAGCAAAACATACATCCGTAAAAACAACGGCGACACACATTAGCTTAATTTAAAATAGTCTCGATACCGTGTTGCATGGATGAAGAGGCCTACTCTGGACCAAATTCGCCCGCTAAGCTGCTACTTACGAAATTAGGGCGTCTGGTAAAAAAAAAATTAGGCTTAAATCATGTTACTGCGCACACCGTGTTACGTAAATGAATAATTCTACTTTCGAACCCAACTCTCCATTATCTGCTATTTACGAAAATAAAGCGTCAGTAAACATTCTGCCTAAAAGCTGATAATTACGCCTAAAATCTAAAACTAGGCCTAAAAGCTACCATATTTTTAACCGTCAATCAGAATGGTTACTACTTTTAGTTTATATAATAAAGAGCGCTGTTGCAGTGCGTGATAGAGTTGTGAGCATCAACATTTTCGAGTAGCGGAAGTATAAAGAACACTGGTTGTGACTAGGTAGTAGCTACAGCCACTTGTTATTTTACAATTTTATTGATTTACGACCTTGATACCAAGACATAGAAATATTTGTAAGTAAATGAAGAACATAAATAGAGCCAACATTGTGAACTATAAAAGGATGACGAATAGGCCGAAAGTGCCCACTTATGACAACAGGGACTTTTATATGAAAGGGGAATATCCATAAGTGACGTCATTGGAGTTGTTTACGCAAAACGGGACACTACCGTTTAGCATAAATTAATCCAAAAACCGTATTCATGCGTACCGAGATTATGAGAAACGCGACGTAACCTTCGGAAGTTAGTCCATTTTAAGAAATCTGCGTGAATTTGAAACGTTTTCCTACAACTCAGATACAATTTTCACACGGATTCGTTAAAAGATTTTCCCATCAATTTTTTAATAAGTGCCTCCTGAAAGGCGGGGGAAGCTAGTATTTTTTTTTAAAGAAAGCGGCATGAATTTGAAACGGAAAAAATAAATATTAAATTCGTTTTAAATAAAAAGTAAAAAAAAAAGCGGTTTTGGAAAAAAGATCGCTGAGGTGGGAGGAGGTCCCAGGAAGCTAATATTTTTTAAAGAAACTGGTTTGAATTTGAAACGTGTTCCTTCAACTTAGCGATGCGATACGAAACCAAAAAGCTAGCGTATTTTTTAGAAAGCAGGGTGATTCTGATCAGTTTTCCTGCAACTTAGAAATGCAAATCATTTCAAATTTTCAAAAGTCTTTTTTTTTAAACAAGGGCCTCCTGCAGTGGGTGGGGGTGGAGCTCTCCGCGAATCCTCGAGTTCACGAATGGCCCAATGCTACACTGTTCATATCAGCCAATCACTCGTCCGGAACAGCAAACAAATTTTAGTTCAAATATTTCCTACTTAGTTTTGCTTTAAAATTATTACAGTACAGATAATTCAAAACTCTGACGCACACTGCACCACCAAATCAATTACTCCGTGCTTGATTCTTTTAAAAAGTGATTTCGTAAGAGCGTGGTACATTTATAATTTTTTTTGTATTAATAAATAAATTAGTTCAGCGTAATTAACAAATGGATCAAAGGGACCGAGCGTTAACCTCACCCAGTCATCTGCCTGATGCAGCCCTAAGACCCTAGGTCTGCAGCACCCGGAATGGATTCCCAGGTGGTCACCCGCCAAAGTACCAATCGGGGCCAATGCTGCCTAACTTTGGTGATCTGAAGCATAATTAACAAACTTAGTACTTTAACAATGCTTTAACGAGGAACGTATGGGCCATTCTTGAAAAGTAGGACGATAAGTTGAAATGCATTGATTTCAGTTGGCACTTATCACCATACCTTTAAACAATGGTCCTTCCATACAAACGACAGACTGATAAGTCGTTTAGATGGAGCGACTAGCAGCTGGTTAGATAATTTGTTTAGAATAGAATATTTATTTACTGGGGCCCCTGGCCCGAAGCTTATGCCCACTCTAAGAAGAATACACAGAAATCAAACCATACAACACAACTCCACTACAACCACTATCAAATCAGGAGACAGCACTCACCGCTCTGCTAACTGACACAACAGCCGTAACAAGGATTCACGGCCACACCCCAGACGCTCGCACAAAGTCCGCCAGTTCGTGCCACTTCCTAACACACCACCCCTTTTCGCACGTCTGCAGTAGTGCCTGTGTAGACAGAACTCTCCCTAACTTGCCTTGCAACACTCGACGGGGCACACTATGGAATCCAGAAGGAAGTGCTGTACCGACTCTTCCATTCCACACCTGCACAATGGCCGCCGCAGCCAACCAAACCAATGCCTGTCCACCGCTAGCAACGTGGACATAACCCAAAATGGCAGCACACCCTGCGCAACACCGTAAGCATACATAGGGCTTAATTGAAACAGGGCCCTACCCATACCCTCCTTTGCTCGCAACGCACCCCACCACTTCAGCGTGTGCGCCCGCTACGCACCTTTTATCATGCGCACAGACTGCATCATGTCAACAGAACATGGCGCTGTCCCCACCGCCCCTTTTGCAAGGGCGTCTGCCTGCTCAGTGCTCATTGCCCACAATACCGCAATGTCCTTTCACCCAATGTTTTCTTAGTTTCAAAAATGACTGACAGAAGCAAATACAACTAATTTTATACTCAATGAATCTTTGGAATCAACAAATGCTTCGCCAAAATGACCTAAAGGAAAATTGTTAAAAAGAAATAGTAGGGAGGTAAGACCGAAGGAATGGGTAACGGGAAGCGATGTCACCCTAACCATCAAGATTTGTATGCTGACACCCTAACCATCAAGATGTCAGTGTGTCACCATACAAATCTAAAGACTGTGAGTTCGAGTTTTGTTCAAGCTGCGAAAATGGGTTATTATTAAGACAGAAAAGAGATGTAATTAACGGCAGGTATAACTTAACTGTTAATGATAAAGACCACTTTCGTATATGGTCTGTGGTTACAGAAATATCCAATTTTAGTTTTCAGTAAGTACGTAATTTTTAATTCATTCAAAGAAGAAACACCTTCCTTGCAATTTCGATCAGACCACACGATGCCATTCGCTTCCGTGCTACGGCTCCTTATATTAAACTGTGATCACAAAAAAGCACTAGAAATCACATTCCCGTGAGGAAATCATCATCCAGTCTGTTTCTTTTGAAACCGATTCCAGATTCATTGCGTGTATTTACACTAACCAAGGGCGGGGATGCGCAGAATGAGTAAGCGAAGACAACAAAAATCAGCGTTTGTTAGCTAGTGCTCGATAAAATACGATTGAAGAAACTGTATTCAGTGAAACGTGGACGTACACATGAGCGATCAAACCGTACCAGTCTTGCAAATTGCAAAACACCTCCCATCAGCTTGTTTTATTATATAGTTTAAACTTGAGTCTCAAGTTAATACTATCAAATCCAGAACAAGAGAATACTATTTAGTGGTAACTCACAGATAGAAAAAAACATTAAATGCTATTTACTAAATATATCCCAAAACAAACCTTGTTAAGGATTCCCGCCAAGCTTTACGGCCGTGTAAAATCGTGATATCAAACGCCAAGCTTTTTCGCCAAGCTAATTCCACCGAGCAATAGTTCGAAAGTTAAATGAAATATATGAAAATTGCTAACTGCACAGTTTTCAATTATTTCATTTAACGTTTGAAGTATTAGTCGATGGGATTAGCTTGGCGAATTAAGAGCTTGGCATTTGATATCACGACTTCACACGGCCGAAAAGCTGGGCGGTAATATCAGATATTTTTGGTCCAAATTGCTGAAACTTTTTTTGTCTTAGTAATTATTATATGGAAGTACCAATCTAGTTTTCCATTTTTTTTGGCTTTATTACATTTTGAGCACAGTAGTCACCTTTTTTCATATGACCAGTATTTCTTAGTATTGCAGTATCTCCAAATACACGGATATATTTAATGTTCAGTTTGGCATTGTTGCGTAAAAACAATGTTTAAAACAATGTAAAACAATCCATTTGGTCGTTTTGAGGTCCGCAACCCTTGAACCACTTGACCAATTAGAAGAGACCGTATGAAAAGGGCTGATCTCCACAGCAATACCTGTAAAAAGAGCTAAGGACCAGCTTTGTTCACAGCATGGAAGAATTTATATTCGTGATACAAAAAGCAGCGTTTCTAGTAACTAGTAGCCAGTAGTAATAAGGCAAATATCAGTGTTATTCACGTCTTTATTTTCATCAAGCAAACGTTAAGCTGTGACACTAACAGTGATTTTTATGTCGTCATCAAAGTCTCCCAATCAAACAAGTTCCAGCCTGTTCTGTCGCATTGTTATTTATCCTCAGATGACTGAAAACAGCCAAACTGCCTTGACTGTAAAGGCACAACGTATCTAGTGGTCGCCATGGTCATATATATATTTTGTCTGGATATTATCGTTTATCTTGGCGGGCGACTTACTAGCGTGTGTCTTTATTACGTAAACAAAAATTTATTGACAATAAAAAAAGGTTGTCAAGAATATTTCTACATTGGTACTGTAACGTTTCTTACAGCAAGTTTCAGTGAATAGTGTTTACGTCAAACCATTACCCTGTGCTCTCCTCAGCACCCATCCAGTACATTTGAGATAAAACGCAGTAGCTCCTACGATTTAGTGCTTTGTGCAGGCCTAGCTTACATTCGCACACTACAAGTGTTTTTCCAAAGGGGTCGGGGAGTTCCAGAGAATGAAATGAAGAAAGGCCATTAGAAAAAATTAATGCACAAAAACGCTAATGAGTACACTGTGCAGGACGTTAGGGAAAAATTCATAAATTAAGCAAAACAAGAAAACCCATGTAAATAGTGATACTAACGCAAAGTAAAAGCGTCCTATATTCTGACAATTTGCTTGTTCAGTTTTTATGTGGAACGTCAGTCAGCAGTATGCCATTTCAAGAAGAAATGTCCTCTGGCGTTAATCCAATATATAATAATAATAATAATATCTTTTGCTGGTAAGCAAGGTTAACAGCAGGGCGCAAGGCCACTTATGCCGCACCCAAAAAAGAGAATAAAATAAAATAAAAACTGTTTAATAAGTCCGCCTTAGAAAATGGTCAAGTGGTAATTTGCGAATGATTCTCAGAAAGGGACTGACCGTGGTGGCAGATACAGACACTCCGGAAGCGAGTTCCAGATCTTAACTACACGGAGAGCAAAAAAGTGCCTCCGGCAGTCTGTTCACGATTCGGAGACCTGCAATTTATAAGAGTGGCCCCGTGTCTGAGCAGCTGAAGAAAAATCGAAAAAGGGGAGATCGATTGGCAACTCTCCCCGTACAATTCGAAAAGTCAGTGCAAGGTCGGCCCAAATCCGACATAACTCGAGTGGCTGAAGTCCCAATCTAGATAGATAATCAGCAGGAGGGTGATCTCTAAGGTTAGCTACACGTTTTGCGAACTGACGTATAACAGCCTCCAGGCAGTCAATGTCGTGTAGGAGATACGGTGACCATACTGGGCTTGCGTATTCGAGCAGAGGACGAACGTAACCCTTAAATGCCCAAACTAAGGTAGAAACCTGAGACTTCACGAAACACCGCCTAACCAGGGCCAGGCGACGATAGGCCTGGGCCGAAATTTTGGAGCAATGTAATGAAGATTTTAGGTCTGCAGAAAAGCAGATACCCAGGTCCTTAACAGTATCCAAGACTGAAAGGTCGGATGACACCAGAGTATACTTCAAATGGGGGTTTGCAGAGCCAATATGAAGAAAAAACACATTTTTCTCTGGACAGAGGGAGTTGCCTTAGTTCCGACCATCGTTGGATACAGCTTACATCTGAATTTAAAAGGTAGCCATCGTTGAAACAATGGATAGTTGAACAAATTTTAAGATCGTCCGCGAATTTGAAGCATGGCCTTGCACCATCATCCAAAATGGCGACAAGTCATTCAGAAAAATCATAAAAAGTAGCGGACCGAGGACGAATCCCTGTGGCACCCCGCTACCCTCTTGAGCAAATTTGGAGCTGGAGGATTCAACCACCACACGCTGCCTGCGACCTGAGAGGAAGTCTGCAAGCCAAGCACCAAACATTCAGCAAACATGCGCAGAATACTGGCATTACAAGTCTGGGATAACACTAATAGAGAAAAACGGCATAGTGGCAAAAGCATATGTTGATTTTCGAATTCGAAGGTCTCTTGCGAGTCCTCTAATAGCCCAAAATGAACAAAGGTATTTTGAAAGTGGCGATGTATTCTTTCCTTCAATTCTAACCGAAATTCTTTACCTTAGAGTTTGCCCGACGCCCTTTTTAAATGTCTAGCTGTAATTGGTGTTGCAGCTAGTTTTAATTTCAAAGTGCCATTGTAATGCCTATTTTTGTATTTATTTCTAAGCGAAACAATTTCAGTTAGAATTGATGGCAAGAATACCCCCCCCCCCCCCCCACCTTTCATAAAATTCTAAGTATGTATATTTCAGGCTGTTAGAAAGGTTGCAAGAGTACTTCGAATACGAAAATCACCATATGCTTTTGCCACTACGCCATTACCTCTTCACCTTTAAATGGGCATAGGACGGTCCCTATCTACGTTAAAGAATAAATCCCTAAAACTCTAAAACTAGACGATTTATGTACATTACATTATTGACACAGCTTCATTGTAAATTGTTCATTTTGAATATATTTGTATTGATTCATTGCGATCGTTTTAATAATTACAACGTGAATTAGTTGAAAATCAATTACTGAAGGCTTCAGCGCCCTTAGTAGCCATCTTGAGAAAGGGCGCCATCTTGTATTTTCAAGTGTCCACTTGTCCCTAGACGTGGAATATGCCATGTTTCATGATTGTACCTCTATTTGAATGTTTCTGTAATAATTACTGGCCATCTTGGTTTAATATATGTCCAATCGAATAACTTGCAATCGACAAGTAGCCACTAGATAATATCCACTATAATGAACATGTCGAGTTTCATGCTAGTACCACTATTTTTACCACTATTTGAATGTTTTTCTGTTGTAATTAGCGGCCATCTTGGATTTTCAAATGGCCAATCGAATAAATTTTACGTGTAACCCCTAGATAATAAACATGCCAAGTTTCATGCTTGTACCACTTTTGCGTGATTTTTATTTTATCTGCACTACTAACACTGACATTTGATCGCTCGAGCCGTACATGATCTTTTATGAAACTGCCGTATCCAGGGTAGTTTAATTCTTCCACTAACTCGTCGCCAAATGACGTTTAAGGCTGGAAAACAATTACATGCGCTCATTGTTGACGAATTAAATAAATACAGATGCAAACCTAATTACGTTGCGTTTTAGACTTAAATGTCAGACTGCCTGAGCGGGGAATCGAACCTACGACCTTTGAAACCAATGGCCGAGGTCCTACCGCTGACCTTTATTGACACGGCCTCAGTGGTAGGACTTCGGCCTTTGGTTTCAAAGGTCGTGTGTTCGATTCCCCACTCAGGCAGTTTGGTATTTAAGTCCAAAAGGTAACGTAAATAGGTTTGCATCTGTATTTAACTCTTGTTGAGCTGTCACCTTTCCATTCTGTTTAAATTGTTGACGAGTGACAACTTCAGCTTTAGCAAAGTTAGTGCCATCGATATTCAGCAATTTGCCTTTAATTAGAAGAAAACTGTTAGCAACGTGCAGGAACCAATCTTGGATTTTGGTTTTAATTCGGATTTCCGAATTCCGGATTTCCGGATTTCCGAATTCACGTTGTTGAGGCTAGTGCCAACTATAGCGGTACTCGTGATAAGAATATCTCTCCATAGACGAATCTTGCTGAAAGAACTTGTGATGTTCAGGTAATCTTCTAATAAACTCATCTTTTACCTCTTATCAGATATCTGATGAACACGAACGAGCTGAACTAGGCGAGTGATTCCACTAGTAAAAATATATCATATGAAGCACACATACTTCAAGTGCCCCCAACAACCCCAACCCCAACAATCAAGCAAGAAACCGAAATCGAGGCAACTGAATTTCATGGCTAAGCAGCTTTGGTAGGGGCTGCCATCTGAACACCAAGTGTTGAAGTTAGAAGATAAACAACAAGGTTTCCAAAGTTCCTTAACGCACGACGCCACATACCACACCACCCACCCCAATATTTGTATAGCTTTTTTGAGATTGTGGAAGCAATGCTACACCAACCCCAATCACACTCTGTCGCTTAAAGCTGACTACAAACACATCGCGTTTCATTGTTACCTTGCAAACCGTGCCTGACCGCGAGGAATGTGGCATTTTCGGCGGGCTCTATGTTTTGGCTTTTGGTCTACAATTAGAGGTTAAAAAAAATAATCCGTGTTTCAGCTAAAAGCAGACAACTTTAAACCAAACGACGATACGTTGTTAATTTCGAGGCCTCCTTTCGGACTCGAAATTGGTAGCCTCATACAATGAAAAGGCGCATTTATTTCGTAGGGGCTAACTTCCGAATTTGAGTTCAATTGTTTCAAGAGGGCAGCAACAATCACTGCATGGTGAATTGTTGATACCTCGGTAAATGAACGAGAATTGATTGCAACAATTTCGTGGAGGTGCATACCGAGGTGAATTGTTTTAAAGGGTTTAAAGGGTTTAACGAGCGTTAACCACTCCTGGCCATCTGCCCGAAGCCCTAAGGCCCTATGTCTGCAACAGCCAGATTCCCAGGCAGTCACCCACCCAAGTATCAATCCAGCCCAATTGAATTGTTTTAAAGTCGTTGGGAACAATGACGGTGATTTACTTACAGCAGGGCCTGGCTTTCTCAGTGAACGGGTAGTGGCAAGTAAACGACTTTTCTGGACCAGAGAGAGTTGTAGCAAGGAAGGGGAGGATAAGAAGGGAAAGAGAAGGAGGGGAAAGACGAGGAGGAGAGTGGTCTCATTATTTTCTAGCTGAACACGGACATCAAGCAATAGGGGAGTGCACGGATTGCAGGGGAGTGCAAGGGGTGCAGACGGGTGAATGTAGCAGCAGTGTTGGGAGTGGCAGGGAGTGCTGGGCAGGATTGAGTTTCCAGGGAAGAATTAAATATATTGAAAATGCAATTTACTTTCTTCGCAAGTCCTAACACCGGGAGTGGCGGGTCGGCAGTGTGATACTCGAACACTATACTAGGAGGAACTACAAGTTGGTATGGGGGCGGGATGGGCAGAGGTCTGTGCCTGGGGGGGGGGGGGTTTAAAGAAATTGAGAGTGCACGTTATTTTCATAAGGCGACCAAACAATACGAGATGCCAGTTAGAGAAATTCAGTCACTGAGACAGAAAGTTCAGTTTGGGTTCGTGCTCCCTTAAAACAAACAACAATAACTTATTGAAGACTAGAAGATGGGCTAACCTAGACGTATACTACGTGCGGAGAGAAGTAAATGCATGCGAGTCTCTTTCTCTCTTACATCAAGAATACCCCGACATTTTTCTTCCACCCATCTCTTCTCCTTTCCCTACCCACCTACCCCTCTCCTCACTCTACTCCCTACTCTAACTGCTCTCCTCCTTTCTTTCCCCGCTCCTCCCCAATCCCTCTCTTCTCCCTTCCTCCTCCTTATATTTTTTGTGGCCATACAATTGGCCATCCTTCATTTATTTCTTTAACCCCTACGCAGAGGGCATGTTTCATGTTGTGTGGCCTGGTCGTATTCTTTTTTCTATCTAATCCTACTGCGTTTTTTTGGTGTCTTTTAAAGCCCTGTAGAAGGTTTTGTATCTGTGATTACCCTGCCCCCTCCCCCTATATTTCCTATCGCCACGATCACTTCTCATTACTTTTTTCCTATATGTACTGAATCCTTCTGCACTTTTTTTTGCCCTTTTTTGTCTTTTTCATCGGTACAGTCATAGACGTCGATGCAGCATTGCTTCCTCCGACATAGGCCTATGGATATTTAACACAGTTGTAACAGTTGTTTTTAACGTAGTTAAATCATTATTAAAGCAGTGTTTAATTCTAGTACTACGTGTTTTCTCATTTCGGGTCCTTGCTAATTATACTGTAGATTTGCACAATCGACTGCCAGAAGCAAATGCAACTAATTTCATGCTCAATGAATCTTTGGAATCAACAAACGATTCAAAAAACGATCCAAGGAATTTTTTTTTAATGAAACAGTAGTAAGTTGGGACTGGAGGAAAAGGTATCGGGAAGCGATTTCATCTTAACCCCTTGATGATTATACAAATCTAAAGTTGTGAGTTCGAGTCCTATTCAAGCTGCAAAAATAGGTTATTATTAAGACAGGTATAAGATGTAGCTGATATAAGGCAGGTATAACTTAAGTGTTAATGATATACATCAGCTTCGTATGTGGTCTGGGGTTATAGAAATATCAAATTTACGTTTTCACTAAGGACGAAATTTTTATTTTCCTCAAAGAAGGAACACTTTCCTTACAATTTTGATCAGGCCACACGATGCGAAAACGCCGTTTGCACCCATAATACTGCGTCTTATATTAGTCAGTTTGCACTAAAAAAAAACACTAATAATTACATTCCCGTGTCGAAATCATCAACCAGTCTGTTTCTTTTTAAACCAACTCCAGCTTCATTGTGTATTTTTACGCTAGCTAAGCGAGGAATGACTGAAGGGGATATGGTGATTGAGTGGGCGAAGACAACGAAAATCAGCATTTGTTAGCTAGTGTGCGTCAAAATTTAATAAAAGAAAGTGTATTTTAGCGAAACGCGGACATACACATGATCGACCAAACCGCACTAATTTTCTAAACGATGACCCAACACCGCCTTTCAGCTATGGTTTAAGCTTAAGTCATTCAAGTCAATACTCACAACTCCATAACAAGAGAATACTCTTTAGCGGTAACTCACAGGTATGAAAAGCTTAAATTCTAAATACTAAATTACGTAAACAAAATGTATTGACAATAAAAAAACGTGTCAAGAATATTTCTACAGTAGCACTTGCAACCTTCAAATAGCAAAGTTCGACGAATAGTATTTACGTTGAACTATTGCCCTATGCCCTCCTCAGCAACCATTCAGCACATTTGAGATAAACCGTAGTCTTACGATTTATTGCTTTGTGTAGACCTAGCTAACATTCACACACCACAAGTATTTTGCCAAAGGGGTGGAGGAATTCCAGAGAGTGAAACAAGGAAAGGCCAGAAGAACAATATGCACAAAAAATGCTAAGGAGTACACAGCAGGACGTTTTCTAAAAATTCTTAAATTAAACGAAATAAGAAAACACAATCATGTAAGGTGAGTTACTAACACAAAGTAAAAGCGTGCTACTTTCTGACGGTTTGCTTGATCACTTTTTTTATGTTGAACATCAGTCTGCAGTATGCTAGTTTTAAGAAGAAATATCATCTAGCGTAGATCCAATAGATCCAACAAACAGACCCAGAATACAGGCGTTACAAGTCTGAGGTAACGCTAATAGACAAAAAAAAGGCAAAATTCGTACCCATCTACACCTTTCAAAGTGGTACACGTTTTTTGGTGTGGAGTATCAGTCAGTATGTGAAGAGCAATACGTAACTTCCTCAAGAGAAGAGATAGGATGCCGACAAAGTGAGCGATATTGCTAGTCGTACATCATCAGAAACATTAAGGTATTTGTTTATTTGCTTGTATGCGTGCCCTTCTACTCCTCTCGTATAGTGGCGTTAAAATTTGAGATTGATTTCGGAAGTAAGGGAATTTCTTTTAATTTTCTGTACACGATTTCTTAAATTCTAATTTGTGGCAGCAAAAAAGGACCATTTGCAACAATCAGCTAGAATTACTCAAGAATAACTCAACGGCGTGCACTTTCATAAACTCATCCAACAACCCAGCGCTGAAGTCCATCTCCTCAAAGTAGTTCGTAAGTGGGGCTTCAGCACTGAGTTCTTCTATGAGTTTATGAAAGTGACCAGTATTATGACGTCATGATTGACATCGATATTTATCGAACGTCCATCAACAATGGTCTGACCGCAACAGACCTACAAAGAGTCGACTTGCTGTTTTAATTTTCTGATTTTTTTATTTGAGTACTAACCGACCTTTGAAGCCATACACGCACACCTACTCTAATGCTGCCTTAAACTATCGTTACGCTAAAGATTCCAAGACAACACTAGTGGCATTGAAGCATTACACTGAAGCACCATATTGAGTCACCAGACCACATGTCAGACAGGCATCGTCCACTCCGCCATCAAAAAACTCAATCGCCACCTACAGCTCCCTATTAGGGAGCAGCCTCCACTGTATACACAATACAAGGGAGATCCCGCGAAGCAGGGGTGACCTCAATTACAATCATAAAACAATTACAACTAGACTGCAACAGTTTAGGATCACGACTAACATCAAAACTACAATTTCCTAATTTTATTGATAAGCTTACAGATCAAAATAGCAGATTGAATTTACATTTTTTAAGATGCTTTAGCTGGAAGCCATCAACATCAGCAGAGGTGTTGTTCCAAAATTAGAATTAAAATCATTCCTTACTGTACTCTTCCCGTTTCCGCTCAGTGCTTCGTTATTTATTGCCGTGGATTTTACCTATAATTATACCACATTTTTTAGTGTCAAAACGTGCTTCATCAAACAGTTTCAGATAGTGATTTTGCTTCTCTTCCTTAATTAATTTGGTTAAATCAATTTTAAGCCTTCTATACTCAGTTTATAATCCTGGGTTATTAGTCTCATTCCCTAATGAAATCATTGGTCCGAAGTTTCCTAGTAACCTTTTTTGCCCTAATTATTTTGTCCTAAACTAGTTTGTGCATTATTCCGAGGATCGTAAGTTGGTTATTATTTCAAATCTCCACGCTTTTCTCTCTTTGATAAAACTTATCCCATCACTTATTCATTGACAAATTTCGAGGTAAGCTGCATGTATTCATGTAAAGTGATTTTTACATGCAAATGACACAAAAAAATAAAACACTTACCAATAGCTGAAAAAATAGAGAAGAAATATTTAAAATCATAGTTATAAATTAGAAAGTAGATGTACAATACAAGTTACTTTTTTTTTGTTAATATCTTGACAGAAGCAAATACAACTAATTTCATACTCAATGAATCTTTGGAATCAACAAACGATTCGCCAAAAATGACCCAAGGGAAAATTGTTAAAAAGAAATAGTAGGTAGGTGAGACCGAAGGAAAGGGAAACGGGAAGCGATGTCACCCTAACCGTCAAGATTTGTATGCTGACATCCAAACCATCAAGATGTCAGGGTGTCAGCATACAAATCTAAAAACTGTGAGTTCGAGTTCTGTTCAAGCTGCGAAAATGGGTTATTATTAAGACAGAAAAGAGATGTAGTTAACGGCAGGTATAACTTAACTGTTAATGATAAAGACCACTTTCGTATATGGTCTGTGGTTACAGAAATATCGAATTTTAGTTTTCAGTAAGTACGTAATTTTTAATTCATTCAAAGAAGGAACACCTTTCCTTGCAATTTCGATCTGACCACACGATGCGAAATACGCCATTCGCTCCCGTGCTACTGCTCTTTATATTAAACTGTGATCATAAATAAGCACTAGAAATCACATTCCCGTGAGGAAATCATCATCCAGTCTGTTTCTTTTGAAACAGATTCCAGATTCATTGCGTATATTTACACCAACCAAGGGCGGGGATGCGCAGAATGAGTAAGCGAAGACAACAAAAATCAGCGTTTGTTAGCTAGTGCTCGCTCAAATACGATTGAAGAAACTGTATTCAGTGAAACGTGGACGTACACATGAGCGACCAAACCGTACCAGTCTTGCAAATGGCAACGCACCTGCTATTAGCTTGTTTTATTATATGGTTTAAACTTGAGTCTCAAGTTAATACTCTCAAATCCAGAACAAGAGAATACTCTTTAGTGGTAACTCACAGATAGGAAAAACATTAAATGCTATTTACTAAATTTACCCCAAAACAAAACTTGTTAAGGGTTCCGGCCAAGCTTTACGGCCGTGTGAAATCGTGATATCAAACGCCAAGCTCTGTCGCCAAGCTAATTCCACCAAGTAATAGTTCGAAGGTTAAATGAAATCTATATATATATATATATTAACTGAGCAAAAAACGGCTTCGCCGTTTAGAAAAAAAAACATTAGAGCTCCTATCCTGATACTCATAGCCGTCATGGTACACGAATAAAAACGGATTAGAGTTCACTCGAACGAAACGAACTACAATTTGAACTCCAATACCAGGGAACAAGGACTGTTTTGATCAATGGTTATGTCAGAAAGAAAGCCCAGTTTATGTTTGAAAAGTTTAATGTTTCAGTGTTAGGCGTGCACGCATAATTTGTGTATTATACAGACCTTTTTTATTTTTTTCTGTGTTTGTTGTTTCATATTAAATCTGTTTCGTGTGAGTGGATATATGTGTATTTTAAGTTCATTTATAATTTTTGAAACAAGCAGACTCCTAGCTAAGGCATTTTTTTGCCTGTGTTTGTGTTTGAAGGTCGTTTGAAGTGGTATTTCTACTTCATTTGAGTAATTACGTGTTCATTTTGTGTATGAATTTTTATCTTTCAATTTTGTAGCGTTTTGCTGTTTATGGCGTTATTTTGTATATTTGTGGATTTACGTTTTGCGAATTGGAATTCAAATTATATTCGTTGCGTTCGAGTGAACTCTAACCGTTTTTATGTGCACCTTCACGGCTGTGAGTATCGGGATACGAGTTCTAATGTTTCTTTTTTTAAACGGCGAAGCGGTTTTTTGCTCAGTTAATTTGTTGGCTTTTTTCGCTTCCTTTTTATATTAATTGCTACGGTCTAGTCTATCATGTGTCTACTGTCCACCGATTTTTGTTTTCGAAAAAACGGAACATTAAAAATGCATACTTATGTTCAGGTTACGCCTAAGGTTTGTTCCATGATTATTATTTGATGGCAACACATTAGCGTTGGTCTACATTTAGCATGCGTCATCTAAATGAGTAGTTGATTCTGGATTGTTGCAGTATTATGGCAAACAATCACGGAAACAATTCAACTGGCTTCCCGAAGCCCGCATTGAAAAAGTAAATAAGTCACTCAGTCATGTCGGCCGTCAAATTTTGAGGCCTAGCCTCAAAATTTAAGACTTTGCAAGTCACGGTTTAAAACTTGAAGATTTAAGGCAAAATCAAGAGCATTTAATTTTGGTTCTCCACAACGAGCTACCTAACTCAAACAACGACAATGTTATTTTCCCGGCACCCAACCATCGTTGCATCGTGTTCGAGTGAGCTATTCTGGGTGCCTCCTCGCACGATGCAGGGTCTGTATCCGCCCTACGACAAGTAGGGAGGTTCTGTAAGCAGACGGCAAGGTTCAACCAGTTGTAGGGGGGTGATCTATGGTGAACACGGATGTAACGGAATTATGGTTATGGATGTTAGATTTAAGTAGTTGTAGTCGTAGTTATAAGATTTAGAATTGAGCAAATGACTCAAGGTCCGTAGGCTCATGTATAAAATAAAAGTAAAAAGTAAAAGTGAGCTATAATCCAAAATTGTGCGCCTCGCGTATTGTTACCCTATTGTTACATGTTGCAGAATTGTTACATTTTGACATTGTTAGCCACCTCCGCCTCCTCCTGTCCTATAGGAGACAGGACATTCTGCATTCTGCATTCTGACTGGAATCTTAGCCTCTTGTTGTGCATTTGCTTAGGTTAAGCAGGTTAGTTAGTATGTAGTATAATGAGCGAATGGTGTAAGTCCAATGAGCTCAATAAAATATCAATCAATCAATCCTGCTGTCCAATTTTCTGAAATTCTCGTGCGCAAACGAACTCTAATAAGCACGGCCTGCCGGTCGTGAAAGACGGCGAGCGACCGACAATGTCAAACAAACAGGTGTGGCCTATAACAATCGACATATTGCATTAATAAAGCTAGCTCTTAAGAGCCGACTTGGAAGAGTTTCAAAGTTGGTTAGTAACAATCACTGCATGCACGACCGTTGTCGGGTTTGTTGGGCTTGGTATCAGAGCAGAGAAACGTCCTCCATTGAAAATAAACATTTACTTCCATAACACAAATCAGCAGGGGTTCAAACAGGGAGCAGAGATGAGGATATTCAGACCACACAATAGGGGAAACCGGGGCCCACTACAGTGTTACGCTCAGGTATGCGGGTACCGCTGCTAGCCTGCGTATGGTATGCCGGGGGTACAGCTAGTATATGAAAATTGCTTACTGCACAGTTTTCAATTATTTCATCTTACGTTTGAGGTATTAGTTGGTGTGATTAGCTTGGCGAATCAAGAGCTTGGCATTTGATATCACGAATTCACACGGCCGAAAAGCTTGGCGGGAATATCAGATATTTTTGGTCCAAATTGCTGAAACCCATTTTTGTCTTAGTAATTATTAGATGGAAGCACCAATCTAGTTTTCCATTTTTTGTTGTTGGCTTTTATTACATTTTGAGCACAGTAGTCACCTTTTTTCATATGACCAGTATTTCTTGTATTGCAGTATCTCCTTGCAAATGCCTGGATTTATTTAATGTTCAGTTTGGCATTGTTGCATAAAAGTAACGTTTAAAACCATGTAAAACAATCAATTTGGTCGTTTACAGGTCCGCAACCCTTGAACCACTTGACCAATTAGAAGAGACCGTATGAAAAGGCCAGATCTCCAAAGCAATACTTGTAAAATGAGCTAAGGACCAGCTTTATTCACAACATGGAATAATTTATATTCGTGATACAAAAAAGCAGCATTTCTAACAACTAGTAGCCATTAGTAATTAGTCAAATAGTATAAGTGTTATTCACGTCGTTTTTTTGAACAAGCAAACGTTAAGCTGTGACACTAACAGTGACTTTTATGTCGTCACCAAAGTCTTCCAATCAAACAAGTTTCACCCTGTTCTGTCGCATTGTTATTTATCCTCAGGTGACTGAAAACAGCCAAACTGCCTTGGCTGTAAAGGCACAATGTCGCCATGCTCATATATATATTTTGTCTGAATATTATCGTTTATCGTTCATCTTGGCGGGCGACATCTAGCGTGTGTCTTTATTACGTAAACAAAAATGCATTGACAATAAAAAAAAAAGGTTGTCAAGAATATTTCTACATTGGCACTGTAACGTTTCATACAGAAAGGTTCAATTAATAGTGTTTACGTTAAACCATTACCCTGTGCTCTCCTCAGCAACCATCCAGCCCATTTGAGATAAAACGCGGTAGCTCCTACGATTTAGTGCTTTGTGCAGGCTTAGATTGCATTCGCACACTACAAGTGTTTTGCCAAAGGGGTCGGGGAGTTCCAGACAATGAAATGAAGAAAGGCCATTAGAAAAATTAATGCACAAAAACGCTAAGGAGTACACAGTGCAGAACGTTAGGAAAAAATTCATAAATTAAGCGAAACAAGAATACCCATGTAAAGAGAGATACTAACACAAATTAAAAGCGTCCTATATTGTGACAATTTGCTTGTTCAGTTTTTATGTGGAACGGCAGTCAGCAGTATGCCAATTTCAAGAAGAAATGTCCTCTAGCGTAGACACAATAGATTCTACAAACATGCGCAGAATACAGGCATTACAAGTCTGGATAACACTAATAGAGAAAAAGAGGCAAAATATGTAGTCATCTAGACCTTACTTAAAGAGGTACGATTTTGTTGGGTGTGGCATGTCAGTTATTCATTACGTGAAGAGCAATGAATACCCTCATCGAGCGAACGACTCAACGCCGATGAAGCGAATGATATGGCTAATGGCTAGTCCTACATCATCAAAAGCGTTCAGGTGTTTGTTTATTTAATTGTGTGTGTGCCCTTCATTCCTCTCAATTAGTAGCGTAAAATTGGGTAAAGAAGTCGGAAGAAAATAAATTTCTCTTAATTTCTAGTAAGCTTTTCTTAAATTCTAATCTGAGGTAGCCAAAAATGACCATTTTCAACAATCAGAAACACTCACCCAACAATAACTCAACAATATTATGCGTTATGATTATTGACCAAATTTATATCGTAGAAGCCCCGATTGGTACTTGGGTGAGTTACCTCCTGAGAATCCATTCCGGGTGTTGCAGACATAGGCAGATGACCGGGCAGATGACTGGGTGCGGTTAAGGCTCGCTTAAACCCTTTGACCCTTTTTGATCGTAGAAGCCTCGTTCTTTTAGGGAACGCTCATCAACAATGGTCTAAAAGCGACAGACCTACGAGGAGTTTACTTGGAGTTGAGAGCAGCAACATCAAGGACCACGCTAG
>JAHWFP010038872.1:66924-77172 GCA_023313725.1 Lithobius niger
CTGGTAAAACCGAATGCCGCTAAGACATTATTTTGAGATTGTGCGGCCAACATGATAGAATGATTTAGTTTTTTTTTTCTAAATGCGGGCTTCGTGACCTCAGTTTATTTGTTTCAGAAAAAAACAAGCAACTGCCGCCAAAAATACAGAGAAAACTATGAAATGAAGTGAGCAAATGTTGTAGCAATCCAGAAAACTCTTGTGTAATGTTGATTGTTCTAATATTTTATGAGCAGCTTATGGTCTTATGCTTCGTCGGGCAGGTGACCGGAAGTGGTTAACGCTCGCTACATCCTTTGAACCCTTTGGCCAGCTTTCGTTTATCCTTATTGGCTTTCATATTTATCATCAACGTAGAATGCTTTCGATTTCTGATAGAAAAGGAGGTGCGACTTCATACACGCAAAAAATAATAGAATTACTCGTTAGAAATTCGGCTACTTTAGCACGGAGAAGTTAGCTTTGTTAGAATGGAGGGATTTAAGCCTCAGAATGCACTGATTGAGTGAGGTAAGTGATCGCAAATCAGTATTGTACGACTGAGAATTATTGGTGTTCACTAAGCATAAACAGACGAATTCGTTATAAAAGAAATTTAATTTGAAATCATATCGACATACAAAAGATAGACTGGAACACACACATTTATAAAACGGTGCTAACAACATCACCTGTGCATAGAACAGGCTTCAGAGCGGAGATAACAATATTAGCCAGAGAAAAAATATTTTATGCAACGATGCTTGAGTGCGCAATTTTTTCAAATAGTGCATCCTGTGATTTGAGTCGCAGGATGCGCTGATTGAGTGAGCGAACGAAAATCAGCATTGTAAGAATGTCCTCATGTATGTTCACTAAGCATGACCGTACATGTATTTATGCAGTTACCGTTTGTGCAAAATGTAGCATGAAGAAAGAGGTCCATCCCCCAATTCATCGTTGGGTTTTCGTTGCATGAACGGTGATGGGGTACTTCGAAATCAATCCAAAATCAAGTCACAATGGGCTGTACAAGTAATTACTTACGCACATGCCGCCACCTAGCGTAGCCTAGTAGTAGGCTAGCTGTAATCCGCCCGCACTAATGGTAGGGCTATCCCGAAGGAGGGACTCCACCTCGCCAATATAAATGCAAATAAATAAATAAAACAAATAAATATATATAGGCCAGCTGCAATATTATTGGAGAGTACATGTTATTGACTGGCAGTAGCGTAACTCACGGGTGGGGAGCTGGGGGCGAGGAGAAAGTGAAACTGACATCCAAGAACGAAGAGAGGGTCGTAAAGATCTTCGGACAAATTATTTACGCATGCAAATGCCTGCACTAATCGTATGGCTATTATATGGCTGTCAATATAGTTTTATTTTTGGACACACATAGTGACTAAGATGTGCCTATATCTTTGTAGTGTATAAATAGAAATAAAAATTCGAAACCACAGTCAAGTAGATCAGTAACACTTCAGCTACAATTTTTTTTTTATGTTTCGTTGTTACTTCAATGATTTAAAACGTGCGGGCCAATAACTACTTACGTCAAGTGTGCCGTAAAAAAAAAAAGGGTTATATGATTGAAGTTTCACTTTACTTGTTAAAATGTATACAGATAAAATTTTGATGAATTTTAATTGAAATAATCAAATGTACAACTCAGAAAACTGCATCTGTTTAAGATCTGTTGTGCTTTACGTTTTAAATATATGATAGGTAAAGCACAACAGCACTTAAACAGATGCAATTTTCTCAATTGTACATTTGATTATTTCCATTAAAAATCATCCAAATTTTATCTGTGTACATTTTTACAAGTGAAAGTTCAATCATATAACCCCCTTTTTTACGACACACTTGACGTTTTTGTTAGTAATCCGTGTACCTTTTATACGGCTATGGCGTCGTGCTACAAAAGTTTATGCATGCATTGTTGCTGGCCACTTTGAAACAATTTAACTCAGCTCTGAAAGCCTGTATTTACGAAATAAATACGCCATCCTATCGTTTCTAGCTGCCAGTTTTGAGGCCGAACGTAGCTTAGTTAGGTTTAAATCTATATGCGTTTAGCTGAAACACGGATTCTTTCATGATTATTTATTCGAAGCCCTGGCCCGAAGCCGTATGCCCCATCTAACATCATACAAATCACTATAACTACACCATACAGTAACATCATGCAGCCTACTCTTTCCCATACTCCGCACCATCACAAACACTTCACTGTAACATTTCACTGTAACACCTAATTGTCAAACCTCACCGCATCACTCACTGCCGCAGTAACTTCCGGAAAGCCGTCACTCCGTCACACTACCACTATCATAGCACAATCATATATGGAAGGCGGCTCGCCTTCCCTTCCCCCTTTAGGGAAAGTTCCAGCAAGCCATATCGCACTGACAACAACTCCATCTTCTAGGTATCACCGTGCCCCACCTCCACTGAAACGCGGCTCACCATCTCTTTCCCATATAGGGAAAGTTCCAATAAGCCTGATCGCACTAGCACTCTCACCATCACATCTCGATTATCTTCTCAGCCGAACCGGCACAAAGCAACCCACAGCAGCATATAACGTGGAAGGGGAACGGAGTGGGGATGCTGATCTATACACTAATCCCGGATTTACAGAAAAACGCCGCAATCGCACGCAACTTTGTAAACGGGCACCTGCCGCTCATATGCGACAACAGCCCTTGCATTGTGCCCAACTCGCACGCCAATGTGGCCAATAAATGCCTCCAACGAGTGTGCTTTCGACAAAACAACAGCACATGCTCCGGTGTCTCATCAACTTGACACATAGAGCAGCTCGGTGTTACTACCCAGCCATAACGAAATTGGTGTGCGTACAGCATCGTGTGACCAACTCTCAACCTGGAAATCGTGTTTGCATCTTGATAGCACAACTAATCAATGAATGACTTTGAAACACAACACGAGTGCAAGGCATGAAAACCCCTGGCTATGTCAGCAGCATCCCAATCCCTCTGCCACAGCGACTGCGACCACTGCCTGACAATAGCACGACGCATTTGAACTGAAAGCACTGGAGTGAACTTGGACATTCTTCAGTTACCGCTTCTCGGGCCAGCCCATCAGCTGCCACATTACCTGTGATACCACTGTGACCCCTCACCCATCGGAATTCAACTCTACTAGTTCGTGTTGCTATCCAGAACTTCCACAGCACTGTATAGATCAGAGGATCGCTCATTTCCAGGGTTTCACGTGGTCTCAGCAGGAGCCTATGACTAGCTATAGAGTCTGTGCAGAGAGTAAACGAGGGCAACTCCAAGTCAATAGTGACACTAAGAGCAACAGAGACAGCAAGCAGCTCACAGAGCATACTCGACGTAACTGCCTCCACGTGCCGCTTCACAGCAATTTTCAGTGACGGGATTATTATACCCACTTCTCCTGTCCGACTGCCAGAGCAAAACGAGGCATCACAGCAAACTGCACTATCCGTGCTGTTCGTTGCAAAGATCTGAACGACCTCTGGACACCATGTCCAAGGTCCGAGCGCACAAGCCCTGGCCACAGGAAGCGCACGGCCTGCCACTTGGTTGAGCAGCGAGATCCCTGCCCCAGCCTCGCCTAGGACACTCCTCGCTCGCTCATTCAATCCTTCATATTCTTCCAGGATCCGGCCAACCGGGTTAGATAGCCCACGACTCAGATTACGCATGCACAACGCAACCAAGAGTTACTTGGCTCTGCACTCAACTGGTGGCATGCCACAGCGCACAAACTGGGGTAGATGCCACACAGCCTGATACTGAGCGTAAGCAGGCATTTACTGCAATCTGTAATGAATGCAAATGCCGTTTAGAGCACGTAAAAACGGCAGATGATAATCCATGACTGAACACAGGAAGGTCCTATACGCAGCAAGAAGCGCTCCTCTCGTGACACTCTTGCTCACGCACAGTGCCCGCAGTACAGATGTACGGGCAAGCACCTTTTCTTTCACCCTACTTGCATTAAGCGACCAGTCCAACGCAGCATCCAGCACAACACCCAAGTACTTGACACTAGGTTTAGGACTCATTACTTGATCACCCACACGTAACCGTACTTGATCCAAAGCAATTTTCGCATACCGAGCAAACACAACTACTTCAGTTTTTGCCAGGGCTAAAAGCAACCGCCGCTCTTGTAGAAGACCTTGAATGCACTCCAGGGTGTTCTGTGCTCTCGCCACCATCAGATCTAGCCTGTCACCCACAAACCAGACAGCAACATCATCTGCATAGCAGATAATATTTGCTACAGCAGAGACTTTCACCAAAACATCATTAATAGCAATGGCAAAAAGTGTCACACTCAGGCAGCTTCCCTGCGGGAGCCCCCAGCCTGTAGTCACCACAGATGTCCAGCTGCCATTAACCCTGGTTGCAAATTCTCTTATGTCCAGGAGAGCGACAATGGTGCTAACAAGCCCCTGACTAACTCCTGTATTCTAAGGAATATTTTTATTTATTTATTTATTTATTTTATTTATTTATTTATTTATTTATTTATTTATTTATTTATTTATTTTATTTATAACTCCTGTATTCAGCAGCGAAGTTCAGACCCACGCTATAGACACAGTGTCATAGGCTGCCTTGATATCTAGAAAGACTGCCAAGACAACCTTGCCCCGTGCCCATGCTTCGCGGATGCTAGAAAGCAAGAACAACACAGCATCTTGTGCACTGCGACCAGGGCCATATCTGAACTGCACTCCTGCTAAGAACTCATTGTACTCAACATGCAAACTCATTCTCCGAATAACCATGCGTTCGTAAACTTTCCGAACACACGACAGCAGCGCTAACGTCTGATAATTCGCTACCTCAGACCTTTTGCTTCCCGGTTTGTGCACCGGTACTAAAATAGTAAACAGCCACGCTGCAGGGATGGGTGACCCATCCAGAAGCTGCTGGAAGAAGTCAAGCAAAGTTTGCTGCCTTTCTTCTGATAGCCGCCGTATGGTGTCGTAGCCAATGCTATCAATACCTACTGCACTCGAATCCCTACACCGAAAATGCGATCCTTTGAATTCGTAAAAGTCCCAAGGTGCATCCCCTGTCTGGGACACTATCACTGGTTCTGAGACCGGTGGGGGATTCCTTGCAGCAAAACTATATACACTCGCGAATCGTGCATTGAAAGCATCAGCCATTTGCTCTTTCCGTAACAGCTTCACGAATCGTAATAGTGGCAGCCGGGCTGTATACCCCTTCTTGCACCACTTTATTCTTACTCTGTCCCAGGGCTTTCCAGGCCTGCTGTAGTGAATTCGACTTAGCTACCTTTTCGCACAGCCGCTCACCATACGATGCCTTTTCTTGTTTCAGGATGTAGTGTGTCTCAGCAGAAACTCCTTGGTATACCATCCAACGCTCTTCACTTGGAGCTCTGCTCCACTGCCTATAAAACCGTCGCCTGTCTCTTACAGAAACAGTACACCTCTTCGTCCACCATGGTGGCCGATTCGTCTGTACTGCCTGAGACTGCACTACACGCCTCGGCGCACACGCACCAATCCAGTCTCCGAAAATACCATACCGACGACTGGACGCAGACGCCTATTTACCGACTCCGACATGCTTGGCCCTACTGCGGGCCCAACACACTTACGAGGGCACAGGGCCAATGGAAAGTGGTCACTACCACGTAATTAATCAGAGACTGCAAATGTGAAGTTTGCCGCAACACTGCGCGAACACACAAAAAAGTCCAAAACAGACTCTTGCACTCCAGCTTGTTGCCACCGAACAAACGTTGGAGGGCCATCCTGCATAATTTCCAAATCCTGACTGGCTATAACACTCGCAAGCCACCTACTGCGAGTATCAATTTCCAATGATCCCCAATCATAGTGGTGACTGTTAAAGTCACCACCAACAATGAATGGCGCTGCAAATTGACCAAACCACTGAGACCACTCAACAACTGTGGGATTGCCAATCACATGAACAAAAACCATAGTCACCCACTGAGTGGACATGTATACCCGTATCGCCACAGCATCGATGCTTCCACCCCCCTACTCCTGTCCCCCTTCAGATCCACTACAGCTTAAAATAATTTAGCTGTTGCAAATTTGCGACATGATGACACTATTTGGAAGTGGCCCCTCATCTCCAGTTGGAATATTCGTGTACACACGATCTCCAACTTCTTGCTCTCTTCTGACTATTTCTCCCGCTGACTCAAGTTCGTCATGTCCCACACTTACGTCATCCATACCCTTCCCCTTCTGTCTGGTCCGCCGTGGAGCCTTTGTCTTGTAATTCACTACCCTGCGTGGCAATAGAAACCGCAGACTCGCTGCTCTTTTTATGTTTCCGCTTACGTTTCAGTCGGGGAGTGAGCCATGGCTCATCACTTTCTTCACCTCGATCTTCTCGTTGTGACAACCTGTCTGACCGTCCCTCCTTTTTCATTTTCTTTGACTCACTAACCGTATCCCGACCCTGCAGATCTTGCAGATATTTCAAAGGGTTTTAGCGAGCGTTAATCGCATCTGGTCATCTGCCCGACGAAGATCTTTCAAATGTTTCAAAGGGATTTTAGCGAGCGTTAACTGCACCCGGTCTTTCATTTTGCCCTTCAACAATGAACTTTTTAGTAAAGACATAACACATGCACGACGAATGGATCTAGAGTTTGCTGAGTGGCATTGTTCCCAAATTACAATGGTTAAAACAATCAAAAAGATCGTTCAGGGACCCGCAACTTCGGAATGGACCGACCAATCGAAAAAGTGGTCTCTCTGAGGATGAAGCCCAGGGAAATTTCTGGTTAAGTTCATGTTTCAGATTTTAGGTAGGTGCAGGAGTTTTTTTCTGAAACCGATACTATCTCTGAAGCTCGAAGTTTACCGCTCGCTACGGCACGTGTTCTCAAGATACGTTTGTGAAATGTGCGCCATCTCTGTTGCCTTGGACATGGCCATTGATTTGAAGCGTTCAAGCTTTGTCAGCATTACTGACTCGAAGTCGTGTGTGTCTTCGGTCAGAAATGCGAGTGTTTCTCTAAATGTCCGTGATCCACTCTTGTTTAATGTGTGTTGGAAGCTATGGCTTGCCACTCAGTGCTCCAGTCTGGCTTTACGTTGGACAAAGGAGCATAGTGGAACCTGTGGCAATGAGCATGCCGATTCCCTGGCCAAAAAGGCAGTTTTGAACTCGCCTTGTGAGGTGCAGTTCGTCAGATCTGTGACTGCATGTACGCAAATGCTTCAAGCTTGGATGATACGTCTCTGGAACAAAGAGTGGGCGACTGGGCAAAGAGGCCGCAGCCTGTTCCGTATTCATCCAGTGAATACATGCAATCTGATCTTAGATGCGCTACCGTTCTGGATGGCAAAAATCTTGTCTAGATTGAGAACGGGCCACTCCCTCCTGCCTGTGCATCGGCGACGGCTCGGGTGGACCCTGCATGCCACATGCATGTGCGGTGACATCTATTGCCCATCTGTTGCTCTCGGCATCAGTATGTCCGGCGGGGGTTTTCCCAGGGGGTTCAAAGTCCCGATGAGCTTTCACGTGCTCTAACAAAGAACGATGTTAGGTGCCTCCGTGAGGTTGCAAATCTTGTCAAGGCAACTAAGGTTTTGCTTTGATACTCTGTGCCTCTGTCTGTTCCTCTTGTACTTCTGATGGTTTGTGCGAATAACAATGGGAAGAAAGAAGCGAGGGGCATTAGGAAGTTTGTGGGAGTGGTTGTTATGCTGGTGGAGTAGTGTTCAACAGTGTTAGCTTCGGCGCCAGGCTTTTGTTATTGCAAATGGTGAACTTGATCGGACTTCTCGAATTTATTGTAGTTTGGTATTGTCAGATTGTTGTGTTTTGTTGCATTTTGTTCTTGTAATTATATTTAGAGTGGGCGCATGGCGACGGGCCAGGGCCCCAATAATAAAGCAAAGTATTCCCGTATTACCGTAACTCCGGAATGGATCGACCAATTGAAGAAGTGGTCCCTTTAAGGTTGAAGCCCAGGGAAATTTCTGGCTCAGATCATGTTTCAGATTTTAGGTAGGTGCAGTAGTTTTTTTCTGAAACCGTGTCAGCCAAGAACAACAACAACAAGTGAACAGTTTTCAAATTTACGTGTGGCTTCCTACGTTTACTCTTGCACGGAATTGCATAAAAGTTGGTGTAATTTTGGAAAAGATGCTGTCTACTATCTGGCCAAGTCTGGTCGAAATATATTGAATAGAAACGGAGAAATTAATAGTTTTAGTTTTCTGGAGAGAGGACTTCAATCATATATATACACGCCTATCGCCGGGTATGATTTGCCCGGAGATCTCAAAAAATAATTGTGAGCCTTTGTTTCTTCCGGCCAATAACTCGGAAAGCGTGTATTCATTAATCTAGAAGCGGCCTAGCACTTCGCCCATCAAATTCAGATTGTTGGATACATGGCGTATACTTTGTTTTCGTGACCACTCTGGGTGGTGCATCGTCGTCGGCTACTGAGTGCAGTGGGAGTGCGTTTGCAGGATGTACTAGGAGTTCTGCCACACTTGTTGGCACCGCGGCACTCACTTGAGGTCGTGTCAGGGTTTTGCAGAGCCACTGGCCGCTTCACCTGATTTCTTGCCCCCCTTGTTTCCCCTTGTAGTATTTGGTGTATATGTGGGGTCGGATTGCTAGTTGCTTATGTTTTTTTTTTTTAGGTTTGTAAGTTAGATTAAGCTAATTTGATCGTACATTGTCAGTCTCAGTGCGCTCAAGTGACATTCTACTTCCATCTGTTCTTTTTTTTTTCCTCTACGTTGTACACCATTGTATCATTTAGAGTTTGTGGAATGTTAATTCTTAGGTTAAGTTAATTAAGTGGGATAGTTTGAGCGAATGATTGTCAGAATCTGTAGGCTAAATAAAATCAAAATCAAATCAAATCTAATTATTGCCGTCTGATTGTAGTTGTTCAATTGTTGTTCATTATCAGTGTTTGGGCGAAAGCTAGCAACTGCTTCTCCTACCCTTCTAGCCATTAAACCCGCGTATTAAATAATAAGAAAACAAAAACGAATCGTTTGATGTTTAATGTAAGGTTTAAGTGAGCCAAAGTCAAAACAGCAAAGGAACACAAATTAACTTTCCTGTAAGGTTACAGATACTGCAGTGTTGCTGTACTGTTTAGTCCACGTGAAACCTTACTGCTGTATTCAAATGTTTTTTACTATTTTTTTTTTACTTTTGCACACGATATGTCAGCTATAGATTGGCACATTCGTCTTGACTAATTGACATCTCTGGAAAATGGGGGAAAAAAACTACTCGCCTAGTGTGCTTAGCACAACTCTACAAGTAATTCAGAGTTCGTACCAGTCCTTGAAAACCTGAATAAAATTCTATTCGTGGAAAAGTGCATGAAAAGCATGAAAACTGCTATATGTATCATCAGTAGGGCGATGAACGAAAGGTAGACCACGACTGAAGAACACGGAAAGAATTGGCCCAGAGAGAAGTCGATTGTGTAGCCTCACACATTTCTTCCTTTGTTCCGACATCAAAAGTTTTGAAAGTTGGGCTACGGTTTTAATTGTATTTACGTGTGTAATGGTGGATACAGCAGTAAGGTTTCACGTGGACTAAACAGTAGCGCAACATTGCAGTATCTGAAACCATACAGGAAAGTTAATTTTTGTTTCTTTGCTGTTTTGACTTCGGCTCAGTTAAACCATACATGAAACATCAAACTATTCGTTTCTGTTTTCTAATTCGTGATACCTTGACATACCAAGTTGGTCTTCTGTACTCCATGTAAGTGCACTGAATTTCACTCGCTTCGCTCGCTCATTCACTGCAAGTTACTCGATTGTAAGTTGGTTTTTCTACAGCTTGGTTTGTCATGAATATCTATACAGGGTGTTCGGAAATTGGTGTCAAATATTTTGAGGGTCCGCTGTGTGATCAAAGATAAGAAGAAAAAGTCCTATAAACATGGGTCCGGAAATGCAGCAGTCTTTAGTTACAGCCCCCCCCCCCCCCAGGTTTGGGGTAAACAGTTCTTAAATACCTCGTAATGATTCACCGTTTCCATTCCAAACTCAGGATATGTGCCATATCATACCTGGTATTTCAGTACTTCATAATACAGTATTGGGTCGCACAACTTATCAGAGGGAGAGGTAATTTTCTTATGGGGGGGGGGGGATCAAACGTGGGTTTTTTTTTTTTTTACTGCTTTGGTATTGTACTTTAATGAAACAAATTGTAGAAAAAACACATCGTGTGATTG
>JAHWFP010038873.1:0-23136 GCA_023313725.1 Lithobius niger
GGCCTTGGATTGATGCAAGTTCCTAAAATAAAGGCATGCTCCACACAAAAAAAGCAAAACTGCTCACAATGCTTGACGCCATCAGTTGACATGCTTTAGAAACATGGTTTTAAGAAATCCTTGTCG
Source organism: Lithobius niger (assembly GCA_023313725.1). Taxonomy (NCBI): domain Eukaryota; kingdom Metazoa; phylum Arthropoda; class Chilopoda; order Lithobiomorpha; family Lithobiidae; genus Lithobius; species Lithobius niger. The sequence continues at coordinate 127 of JAHWFP010038873.1, forward strand.
GTTAGTAATATCGCCACTAGTGTCAACAGATGGCAGCCCCTATTCGACATTCTCAACGCTTGCTGTTCATGGATGCTGTTAGTCGCCGCTCTTTGTTGTTTCCTATCCGGCCGATACGTCTTTGCTGAAGACCAGCGTAGGAGTTCGGACGGCCGCACGGACGACAGAGACGCGTCCCGTCGAAGCGATTAACAGTCCACGCCACATAGCAGGAACTTTTCCTGGAAAACATTTAATTTTCCTTGGTGTTAGTTTACATACATTCTCTTTCGAATGCAATTCAGCCAAGATTGGTGGAACGATAGTATAGGTTGGTCACTCCCAACCTCATTACGTGACGTCACAGGAGGCACGCACACTAGAGCATTTCTGGTTTGACTTGTGGGCATGTGCGCAGTGGCGTAACGTAATTGGTGTGGGCCCCGGTACAAGAAATTACAGTGGGCCCCCCTCTCTTTCCCTCTTCCCCACCACTCGGTGCCACCAAACACCCCGACCTCTTCATGTGTAGTCCCCGTTCTCTTCCCACCTCCCTCCACTACAATACTTTCCCCTTACCCCAACTCATTAAGCTTTTTACCATTAAGCGCGAGTGAGTTAATGGGCCTGACCCATGTGGTTAGGATTGAGGGAAAAAAGGAAGGAGGAGGAAAAGCTGTAAGGGACAGTGTAGCTGCAGAGTTCTTGCTGCTGATGCAATAGTCCTCGCTTGCTTACGGGTTTTAATAATATAGATAGTTTAACAACTTCTTTATTTCGAATATGGTAACCGGTACAGTAGCCCTGTGCTAACACTTCATGAGGCATGTTACCCAAATGCAACCCACCTTGCTTTCTTTTCTGCAAAAATGTGGACTATTTTTTCAAGTAAAGTTTCCTTACGCTACGACTTTCCTGTTAACCGGTCTTGTGCCACACTGCTTCGTTAAGTTAAGGACCATCCACACTTGCACAAACGCCCAGGCCCGAGTTTAAACTGCCCACACTGGGTCCAGCCCAACTTTCACGTCTTGGTCGAAAGCGGGACTTCAGACACCGACTCTGTGTTTCAAGTGTGATTGCGGTCAGAGAACGGGCCTGCACTTTAGGGAAAAGTTTTGATGGTATAAGCACTGATAAACAATAGCGAGATAAGTGGATAGCACGTGGAGGGGAGACATAACCAACGATAACGCCGAATATGTTTCAGGGGAAGAAAAAGTAATTGAAGTTCGGGCCCTGGCTGCGATGTGGACTGGGTATGGAAAGACGTGTATCGAGTTTTCTCTTTTTTTTCTCTGCCGGTTTTTGAAAATGAGGGTCAAGTGTGGACGTAGCTTAAGACTTAATAATTTTAAGTTTCGGAAAACGACACCAGTTGACACCAGCACGGAAATAATACGAAAAAGCCATGGACACGCCTGCATTGATGTTTTCATACGTTGATAGATGAAGAAACACGGGAAAGGAAGGGGCAACCCGTGGATACAAGCAATAATAACTGAGATGTAAACCTAGAATAAAGCCGTAAAATTAATAATTTATCTCGATTATTTTCTCTCCCTCTTCCCTTTTCTCTTTCGTGCTTTCTTCCTTGCGTTTTTTTATATTTGTGCGTGCCCCCCCCCCCCCCTGCAGTTGCACTCTTCGTACCCCTCACGTTATGACACTGCATGTGCGTAAGCTGTTGAACTGTATTGTGACGTCAGTGAAGGCAGCAAAATCAGCAGCCACATTGGAAAAGAAATATACAAAAAGCTCGAAATGGACCCCCTCCCTGCAATTCAGCAAGAGAATCGGCTACATTAATCGAGTCCCGTAGCTTTATTTCAGCTGGCCGCGGATTGCCTTGAACTTGCTGTTACTTGAAGTCACTAGTTAGCACACTTTAAAACTGGAAGCCATTATAACAATCGAATGCACATCGAAAACAATGTGACTTGACCTAATTTCCAGAATTAAGCCTGTCATTCTCTTCAATAGGCAAGTAATTGCGCCTTTATAACACATCTAAGTATGCAATTCCCTTTTTAAGCGGTGCTGCTTCTCCGTTGCTGCTTAATGTTTGCTAATATTTACAACTAATTTCTTTTCTTTAACGTTGATGCGTAGTATTGTTTGCTTCATAATTTAAAGACCAAAAATAATAATGCAACCGACAAATGGATGATCGTTCACGTTGCGATTGCGATTTTGAGAATGAAAGAGAATACTACCTCTTCCAAGCCTATGTGGAGTCCTGGCGGTAGACCGCTTCTGCTCATACAAACCAGTTGCCATCACGAGTGGTGTTTGTAACACCTTGGACGAAACACCTTCATTAGGATTCTGAAGGAAAAGCTGAGGGTATATTAAGGGGGAACTGAGGAAGTCCAGCATGTTTTGGAGGAGAAAGCTGGAAGATAATTTGTTCATCATCACTGTAGCCATCGATGTGGCTCGTAAAGAGCGGAGGCAGAAGTGGATTGTATTTCTTGATGTTGCGGGGGAAGGAGGGTCTTATGAAGGCGTCAAAAGTGGAATGGGGATTGCTTTGGGAGGCTCTGAAGCAGGTTGGGGTGACGAAGACCTTATTCAGTTGATTCGGATAATGCCTTAAGGTGGAATGGAATCAGAGTGGGTGGAAAATTGGAAAGTGCTGAGGCAGGGTTTCCGATGTGTCTTCTCTTGTTCTCAGTTTGCCGGAAGAAGTTTGGAAAAGAGCTTGGTGGAGACAGGATTCGGGTTTAGGTGGGGGATCCCAGGACACCGGTAGTGCCCTTTGCGGATGATGGGGTTTTGGATGGGCAAAGGGAGGGCCTTAGGTGGCTGTTGAATGTATGTGCAGATTGGGGGGTGAAGATGGGGGCCAAGTTTTGTGGAGAGAAGTCTGGATTTTTGGTGTTTGGTAAGGGGAAAGAGCTGTGGGATGGAAATACAGAAGTTTCGATGATGCTCGTGTCACAGGAGGCTGAATACATCTCCTTGGGGAGTTATTTAGTGTTCAGAGGAACTATATGTACACCATGGAGAGGAAGGTAATCGGAAATGCGAGGAAGGTTAAACGGATGGAGAAGAGGCTTGCTTTGTGGGGATATAATCGTTATGAATTGGCACGTATTCTGTGAATGGGAATTGATGTTCAGAGGGTCACTTTTGCAGGAGGGATGTAGATGTTTGATCGAAGAGTTGGAAGGTGGTTAGAGGGTTTTCAGGAGGAGCTGGGCAGGTAGGCTTCAGGAGCAAATCGGTTTTCTGCTTTTGCGGTTTGAGGGGGAAAATGGGGTGGTGAGGTTTGAGCCTCGGAAGGCAATGGCAAACTGGGTTTCGATCGGAGGGTGAGGAGCCTTCCCGAGAAAACGACGGTACGCTGTGTTTATGACTATGTGACGACAAGGTTTATGATCGGACAAGGTGGTTACCAGTGAGGATTTTCAGAGACACGCAGGGAATGCGGCGAGGGGTATGGGGTAGAGAAAAGATATCGTATAGAAGGAGACGAGTTTGTGGAGGAAGGCCATGGAGGGAACGTCCTCGACGAGGAGGTATCAGGAGAACAGGAAGGTGGGGTGCTGTTTAGGGACCGAGCTAGGGCTCTGGGAACGAGGCATCGCATGTGGAGGGCAGGTGGGGATATTAGAATGCAACTTGTGGCATTTGTGGGTAGGGGGATGAAACTATTTAACAGGTATTGGTGGGGGTGGGCACCTCGAAGAACTGAAGGACAGAGGGTGAGGAGGCAATTCATTGGCTTCTAAGGTGGAGAGAGGAGGGAAAGGGGGAGAGGAGGAGCATTTTGGTGGAGCAGTGGCGTAAGAAGTGTGCTGATTAAGGCTATTTTTCCTGGGTCTGCGGATGGAGCCACTCCTTGATCCAAAAGGGCTGACCCATCATCACTAATGCTTTGTCTGCAAAGCAGCACAGAGGAAAAGCATAATCAGAGATATTAGTGGAAGAGGTGATATGCTATATCCAAGTTAATTTTCTAATCTATGGTACTTTTGCAAATATGGTACTGCAAAGACGGGTACCATGTTGATCAATAGCCTAACTAGATAGAGAACTGCCGGTATGTACACGAAACGATCTAGTTGGCACTGGTTGATCTCAGTAGTTGGTTTGTTAAAGGGCTCAATATGCTGAAACCTTGATGTATCCCCATTCTCGACATTGCTGGAATGAAGCTTTCCACTAAGGTGTAGCATCTAGCTTTTAGTGTCTATCTTCCCTAACAAATGAGGCAATCCTTCCAACTAAAAATTATGTCCTCCTCCCTAAAAATATTTTTTCAAGTCATCACACGTTCACTAACACCATACAAACACATAAAAATGCCCATACGCAAATATTTATAGAAGCAAAATGGAGTTAAGTCCCCCTCCCCCATAGTTAACATTTTGCACGTGCAAAGTACAATGGTGGTGGTGGTGGCCCATGCACCGGCCAATATCTTTTCGTTTTTCCGTGTAACTCACATAAATAATCCTACTGCTCAACATCATGCCCAGCCCTTGTCAACTATTAAATTTAAATTACCTGCTATACATCTGTAGCCCATCATTAATACAGTATTTAATAAATACGTATTCTTACGGTACGTGGCCAGCCTGTGCACCTTGAATTGTCCCGGGGCGGATTTACAAAGGGGTAGAAGGGTCCATTGCCTCTGGCCCCAGAGCCAAAGTGCTCCCCTTTACCCAATAATTTTGTAATTAAAAGATCACAAGCAGGGCGATCATAATACAACTCATGCGTGTTTACAAACGTGTCATAATGCTAAGCGAATTTCTCGGGAATATGTGAAAAAAATATTCCCCAGAAGCCAGATGTGGCTGTAATGTACCATAAAGTGCTTCTACCCGCACCCCGCTGGTTGCATTATCAGTACTCAACCCCCAAGAGCCCGTAGCTGGCTTTCTTGGGGCCCTTCTGAGCATTTTTTTTTTATTGGAGGGGCCCAATGAACCTGGAATTCCCAGGTTCCCCAAGATCTAAATTCGGCCCTGGACTCGTGTGATGCTATATCAGCAGAGCAGCCAGCCAGTGCTCCAAGACAAACGATGCAAAGCAGATTACAGTCAGTAGGCTTAACCCTAACAATTGCCTCTGTAAAAACAATAACTTTCTGCTGCGTGGTGGATGTCACATGGTGAGTGAGGTGAATTGTTATTGACTGTGACTGCCATCTAGTGGGCAGTGAATTGTGGCAGCATTTTAAACTCACATTTTGTGTGAAGCTCTTGACGATTCCACTAGGCAGTATTTAACCCCTTGTAGCAGGTACATTTTCTTCCAAACTTGTCATGCTGTTTATTTCTTGTCACAAAGTAGCTGTCACTCATTTGGTATGATGAAGATAAAGCTAAAGATAAAGAAGAAAGACAGCATCGAGCAATGGCTGAAAGACACTTATCCATCTCCCCAGAAAAAAAGAATCCAAAGGATTATCCCCTCCGCGCATCAAGGTAGGCCTTAAAGCCCAACACGTTGGGTGTTGGAACTACAGAAACTGGTAGAGAATTCCATGGATTAGCTCAGAATTGGCCTCACAGAAAAAAATGTCTTGTAAGTATGTCCCAAAAATCATTTGCCGTATGGGGCAAATGTTCAAAGTGTCGTCCATTTACAACAATACAATGTCCAATTTGGCTTCCCAGCTCATCTCTGATGGCTGCAAGCATCTGTGGAGTTATTCCACGTGTCGGATTGTTTGCATAATTCTGTTCTTTAAGTCATTGAGAGATTTATTGAACTTTCTCAATAAATTTGACACCGCTTGATGTGATGGTTTTTCAATATTGGGGTGCTGCTGGTAAAAATCATTTGCTGCATCTCTACAGTTTCGATGGTGGTCGACACACAGCAACACAAGGTCAACATGTTGCTCTTCTGTTAACATTGTTGTGCTTGAGCATTCCTGTGTAACCTGTTGCTTGAAGTACACTTTTACCATATGGCAAGTGACTTTTGGGACACTCTGTATATAGCTGGGACAATTTCCCCATAATTTGAAATGGTGTCTCAACTACTGTTGCTCCAAGAAGAAAAAAATTGGAATAATCAATATCGAGAAGACCATGACGAAGCTGGAAGGTAAGAATAGCGTCTCTATCAAATCTTTCTTGTATGGTTGGCAGATGGAGGCGCTGAAGATGATCAGAGTAAGTAAGCTTACAACAGCTAGACTCCATTTCATTAGTCTATGCTGGCACTTTTCAAGTTTGTCAAGGTCAGAGGAATAAGAAGGGGCAACAAACTTTTTAACAGTAGAACTTTTTAAACATTTTTTCCACTTGGCGCAGCAAAGTTATTCATGAATAGCGCCACTCACAGGGTGTGCATGGACCTGCGGGTAGGCTTAAAATGTGTGAGAGGGGGGACGAGACGCATTGGCACACCGAGTTTCATGATGCCCACACTTCTGGTTTTCGAGCTCCGACCGTTTGATTGATTTTCTGTAACACTTGCAATGCTACGAAAAGTACGTTTAGGGTCACCAGTACCCGTGGATTTATCCGAGAGCGACCATCTCTTGATGCCATCGGCCATGGGGCACATGCGAATTTTGGATGTGGTCAGACCACTTTTCATTTTTCCTGCATTAGCGGTTTCACGTGTAGCACAGTGAAGCATCTTCCAGGAGGCCTTAGCATGGTTATTTTTGAATAGCGGCGCTCACAGGGTGTCCACGAATCCGTGGTAGAGCTTAAAATGCACGGGAGCACAAGACGCAGGTGTCCACCGAGCTTAAAGCTGCCGAACCACACGCAGTGACCTTTCGAAGTACAGCCGTAACACTCGCAATGCCACCTCGGCTTGGCCAAGCTAGATTATTTTTGGATATCGCCGCTCAGAGGGTGTGCTTAGACATGTGGATAGGCTTAAAATATGTGGGGGGACACTAAGGAATTGTCCATGGTGATCTTCAAGCACTAGAGTGAGGAACCACTGCTCATGATAGGCGACAGCAATCTTCCAGCCCGTAGGCTATAAGACACACTGATCACCGCTAGTATTGTCACAGGTCCAACGACTCGACCAGCTTAGAACAGCGTACCCATAGCCCGAAGGCCGGGGGACCCACTGTTTGCCGCTTGTCTTGCCATGAACACCAGCTTAGAACAGCAATGTTCCAGCCCGAAGCCCAGAGGACCCATTGCTCAATACCAGTCTTGCCATTAGATACTGCTATGCATTCCGCATCAGCACCGACTCGCTCGGCCAGTACAATTTCCATGCATCGGCAAAAGCTGGTACTAAGGCCAGTCGTACCACTGATCCAGTAGCTCCAACCAGCATAGTCCAGCGATTTTCCAGTCCAACGAACAGAGGACTAGCTATTCACGGCTAGTCTTTGCCACCGGTCCAGCAGCTCGATTGGCTTAGAGCAGGGATCTTCATCCAAAGACAAGGACGCACTGCTCACCACCAGTCAACTGACCTTTTCGCAGAAACTTACTGACCAGCCTGACGAGTACTAGACATGCCCGACATGCAGATATTCCTTCGAAGCAGGCTCACATTCCCATACGTTTGGGATTGTGCTACTGATACTGAGGCATCCAAAGAATTTGAAAATCATGCTAGCCTTTGTCTTGCTCGGTAAACCAGAGGGACACTACTCCCACTGCATGTTAGCTATGCTCAATGCAGTGTCACACTGACTAGCCCAAACCACTGCTTGGTTGCTGGCTGACCCACACAAGGTGGGCCAGGCCAAGCAGCTTTCCCTCCCACTACATGGTCAAGTTTTATAATGCTGAAAAACTTTGGCATAGGATAACAGGAACTGATCATAGTTTCCGGGATAGGTAGAGCTATATTTAGCCAAAAATTAGATACTTTTGGTCTAAGGATTGGCCGGCTTCCTGAATCTTTCCCTATTTTGGTAAACTATTCAGGTTTTGACTTATTTCTGATTGGCCTTGCCAGGTAACGCTGGACCTTCCTGGCCGTTTTGTTAATGCGTATTTTGGATTCTTCCTCACCAGATTTGAGAAGTTGCCTATTCACCATTTTGTGTGTGCTTGTTTGAGTGATTTTTCACTTTCAAAAAGCAATTAAAGTAGGCAGTGATGGGTTTCTTAGACTTGGGTAAGGTATTTCCTTCCTTGATCCGTCACAGTAAGTGACTACTGGTTTTTGTTACAGGCACCTTCGGTCCTCATCGACTTATTTGTTGTTCCACTCTATTGAAAATTTTTTTGAACACGGTATTTGTAGTTTTTGCAGATTTTACAATCAGTTTGTTGTGGCTACTTTTAAGTGACCAAGTGTTTTTTTTTCTCACCTATGGAAACCTTCTTGACTTTTACTTCCTCTAAATCGTCAAGTTTGATCATCTTCCAGGCATGCCGCAGTGACCCAAGGGGCGCTGTGACTGCCAGTCTAAAGACCTCACTAAATCCTTCCATCGGTAGTAGCGACATGCGGTGAGTACAAGGGCAGGGACGTAATCAACGTGAGCTTATGACTCGCACTTACTAGGAATTCCTTGTTCACAGGGTACAATTCCAAACTATGATCCCTATCACGTCAGCCAGACTGGGGGTGAACACACTCTGATTCCTTCAGTGAAGCGTGCGCGTGGTCAAGGAGCTCTAAGCATCATAGACCAGTTATAGCTCAATATTGTGCGGCTGAGCACTGTTTGTCCATCTAAGAACCGATCAACCGACGGAGGTAACACCGTTCCTCCACAAGTAGGGCACCGGCACCCTGGGATCGGTCGTCAATTTAGCAGGCTAGAGTCACGTTCGTTGTCGGAATTAACCAGAAAAATCGCTCCACCAACTAGAAAAGGCCATGAACCACCATCCACCGAATCAAGAAAGATCTGTCAATCCTTCCAGTGTACGAGCCAGGTGAGTTTTCCCATGATGAGTCAAATTAAGCCGCAGGCTTCATTCGCGGTGGTACCCTTCCATCAATTCCTTTAAGTTTCAGCTTTGCAACCATACTTTCCCCAGAACCTAAACACTTTGGTTTCCCGGAAGTTAGCCGCCAAATCATCGGAGAACTCCGGCAGATTGCTGATAGGAATCGTTTATGATTAGAACTAGGATGGTATCCGATCGCCTTCAAACCTCTAACTTTTGTTCTTGACAAATGCTATCGCAGTAGTTCGTCTTGCGACGGTTCAAGAATTTCACCTCTAGCGTCGCCACATGAATGGTCCCCTCTGTCCCTATTAATCATTACCTTGGGTTTCGAAAACCAACAAAATAGAACCGAGATCCTATTTCATTATTCCATGCTGGGCTGTTCAGGCAGGACGCACCAGCTTGGAGCACTTTTAATTTGTTCAAAGTAAACGTCCCGGCCACCCAAGACACTTAGCAAAGAGCACCAAGGGGTGGCTGGTGGGATGACTCCGTGGATAGCAGTGAAACCATCGGCCTGGCACCGAGAACCAACTACGAGCTTTTTAAACGCAACAACTTTAGTATACGCTATTGGAGCTGGAATCGCCGCAGAAACTGGCATCAGACTTAGTCTTCCAATAGATCCTCATTAAAAGATTTAAAATGTACTCATTTCAATTACGAGGCCTCGGAAGAGTCTCATACTGTTACTTTTTATCACTACCTCCCCGGCGGGAGTGGGTAATTTTGGCGCCTGGTGTCTTTCTTCCATTTCCCAGGCTCCCTCTCTAGAATCGAATCTTGATTCCCCGTTACCCGTAAATCTCAGAAATCTCTGAAATTGGCAGAGCTCTGCTATACGCGGTGTACATAGATTAGGTGAACCAACCCTAACCTCCTTTAAGTAACTATACCAATCATATAACATCAAACACTTATTTACCACTATACATATTTATTTACTGCATATAACATCAAATCGTAACATAAAAGCATATACAGTAACATCAAATCAAGTCGAAGTCAACGTCCTCCTCCTGAAGGTTATCGTCCTCAACAGTTGGCGTCAGGCTATTCCAACAGTCACCATGGCAGTTGTGGCAGAGAGCAGTGCAACTCACGCTTATTTTCCTGCGCCCACACTTGTTTCCACAACCTGTGGTGCATCTGCTAAATATGCGGTTGAGGACAGCTTCTGAGGCAACAGCATCTTTAGTTGCAGCAGGCACTAGATTGCCATTCTGCCTACTCTCCCAACCCCAAAGTGCTGGTGGTAGCTCATTTTCCATCTAGAGTGTCGTGGCACCTATGCAAGTTGAGGGCGTTTAGTAGGAGGAGCTCTCTACAGACTCAAGAAAAATCTGTGTCTTGCCTCCGCTTCATCAGTTTCAATCTAACAAACATAAGGCCAGGCTGATCAAGATGCTTTCCTCCAACAAAATGGCAGAGGAGTACAATGCCTTCAAAGACCTGATGATGGTAACACTATAATTGTCAGGAGCGTCACCGCCAAAGCGAGTGACTGGACAATGTAGCCATTGTTGGAGAAGAAGTAGATCTATATTTCTTTTTACAGCTCTTAGAGCTATACACCGAAATATATTCTTCTACAAGCCAGGTCATAGAAAGGTAGGAACACATGTAATTGCTTCAACCCAACAGCAACGGAAGTGCCTAAAAGATGTCATACTATTTCCTCATGCATTCACAGGGTGCGACAAGACAAGCTTCCTATAGGAAGAAGAAAGTGGCAGGTTACAAACTGCTGTTACAACGTGAGGCATTACGCTGAGTAGCAGATGTGTTCAACCACTCTTCCAAGTATCAACAGGTAGCGGAGGCAGATCACAATTGTTTCTTTGCTCTATATATAGAGCTCCTGCTACAACGTTCCTCAACTTGGATAGGCACCATGACCTCACAAAGTCTTTCACCAATATGTAGTCGGAGCTACTATCTCTCCCTCCCGCATAAGGGGCAGCTATGCAATGCTCCTTTCGTATTTTCCACCAACTGCAACACTATGGATGGGTAATGAGTTACCAGCTAGCTGCAATTTGGGGTTGGGAGCCTAGGCAGAATAGCAATCTTGTGCCTACGGAATAAAAGATTCTGTACCCCTGAGGCTGTCTCAACTTCATATTTTGGAGATGCACCACATGTTGTGGAAACAAGTGCAGGTGCAGGAAAATAAGCATGAGTTGCACTGCTATCTGCCACAACTGCTATGACGACTTTTTGAATAGTCTGACACCAACCGTTGAGGACGATAACCTTCAGGAGGACATTGACCTTGATGTGGTTTGATGTTACGATGTGATGTTATATGTAGTAACCTGATGTAGTAACTGCATACGTAGTAAATATGTATAGCGGTAAATAAGTGTTTGATGTTACATGATCGTGTAGTAACTTAAATGAGGTTAGGGTGTGTTCACCTGATCTATGTACACCACGTACAGTATCAATTTCGAAGATTTCTCAGTTTTCGAACTCAAATATCTCGTAAACTACATGTGCTAGAGAAAAAATGAAGAGAATCATTTTTGTGGTACATTTTGTTATCTTTAACTTTTGTAGGGAACATTTTTTGGTAGGACCTACAGATTTCGAGATATTAACGGAAAACTCAGAAAAAGTCTCCTATTTTGGGATATTTTAGGGTCTAGCGAAGCCAGCTCACCTCCAAATCATCAGGACTTTTGATATAGTCATTGCTAGACTTCCCCGAACGACCTTACAAAGTTTCAAGACTTTGGGATTTTATTTCACCTTAAGTCCTATTTTGACTGGACTAAAGGCAGACATTTGAAAGATACGTCGCCGGTGTTAAGACCGTGCGATCGGCTCCAAATTATCGAGTCACCAAATGGCAACAGACCCTAACGGATCTGTATTGGTCTTGTTCTAATAAGGCGCTCGTCCCTGAAGGTCGGAACTAGTTGTCATGTATATGCTCTAAAAACTCAAGACACAGAGGCACGAAGCGATCTTTAGGATCGTCCACTTACTCAAGCTCGAACACAGCTTAACGTGCTGCTCTTGCGTACCCATCCATAGCCCGAAGACCGACGGAGAATGCTTACGGTAGGAGCTAACCACTAACGTTCAAACTCTTTCAGCAGCACGTCACCAGACTCTCACCCCCAGCCACCGCATCCTAAACTTAAGGCACAGAGCCACAATCAATTCGCCTAGCATCCTAAACTTGAGGCAAAGAGCCACAACCAATTCGCCTGCTGCTGAAGCACTCCACATCCAAGACACAGAGGCACGAGGCAATCGAGTTAGGATCATTCATTTACTTTAGCTTGAACAAGGCCCAGCATGCTACCCTTGCCTACCCGTCCATAGCCCAGCCCGAAGACCAACAGAACAAGCTTACGGTTGGGCTCAGCCGCTAGCGTTCAAACTCATTCAGCAGCTCGTGACCAGACTCTTTCACCCACAGCCAACACATCCCGAACTCAGAAACGCCCAGCCACAACCAATATGCCTGCCACTTAATGTATTCTCTCAACCCAGGAAACGTAGAACAAGCAAGTTAGGATCGTCCGCTTACTGAACCTCTACCATGACCCAACATGGTTCACTTGCGTACCAGCCCGTGGTTCAAAGACAGACGGAACAAGCTTAATGTAGGGCCAAGCCGCTAACATTTAAACTCTTTCAGTAGCGCGTCACCAGACTCTTTAGTCCACAGCCAATACATCCCGAACACTTAAGAAACACACGAGCCACAACTGATTAAAATGCTGCTTAGTCCTCCAAACTCAAGACACAGAGGCACAAGGCAATCGTTAGGATCGTCCACTTACTCAAGCTCGAACACAGCTTAATGTGCTGCTCTTGCGTACCCGTTCATAGCCCGAAGACCGACGGAGCATGCTTACTGTAGGAGCAAACCACTAACGTTCAAATTATTTCGGCAGCACTTCACAAGACTCCCACTCCCAGCCACCGCATCCTAAACTTGAGGCACAGAGCCCACAACCAATTCGCCTCGCATCCTAAACTTGAGGCATAGAGCCACAACCAATTCGCCTCGCATCCTAAACTTGAGGCATAGAGCCACAACCAATTCGCCTGCTGCTAAAGCACTCCACATCCAAGACACAGAGGCACGAGGCAATCGAGTTGGGATCATTCACTTACTTTACCTTGAACAAGGCCCCAGCATGCTACCCTTGCCTACCCGTCCATAGCCCAGCCCGAAGACCAACAGAACAAGCTTACGGTTGGGCTCAGCCGCTAGCGTTCAAACTCATTCAGCAGCTCGTGACCAGACTCTTTCACCCACAGCCAACACATCCCGAACTCCGAAACGCCCAGCCACAACCAATATGCCTGCCACTTAATGTATTCTCTCAACCCAGGACACAGAGGCACATAGAACAAGCAAGTTAGGATCGTCCGCTTACTGAAGCTTGAACATGAACCAACATGGTTCACTTGCGTACCAGCCCGTGGTTCGAAGACAGGCGGAACAAGCTTATAGTAGGGCCAAGCTGCTAATGTTTAAACTCTTTCAGCAGCGCGTCACCAGACTTGTTCGCCCACAGTCAATGTATTCCGAACTCGACGAACACAAAAAGCAACAACCATTTCGCCTACCAATCAAGCACGCCCAATCTAAGACAGAGACATGCAAAGCAAGCAAGTTAGGATCCTCCACTTACTCAAGCTCGAACACGCCCCAACATGTTACCCTTACACACACGTGCATAGCATGAAGACTCACGGAGCAAGCTTACGGTAGGGCCAAGCTGCTTACTCTTTCAGCAGAACTCGTCAGACTCTTTCTCCCGCAGCCAACATCCCGAACTATAGGAACATAAGAGGAGCAGCCAGATTACTATGTAATTGAGTCCAGTCAACCATTTCTAAGCTCGTCAGCAAAGCCTAGAATACTACCCTTGCTTACCCGCCACACAGCCAGTGTGCCCGAATCATCTGAAGATTCACGGGAAAAATCAAAGACCTTCAGACCAAGATTACGGCAGGCCAGGACAAGGCATCAGCGCTTGTCCACAGTAGAAGACCATTCTCTTAAATACAATCGTCGGCAGTCCATGCGCAACATATCCATTCTCTAAGGAGGCGAAAGATCTGAGCCCTCTGAAGGATCTATAGCACAAAAGCCGAGGCTCGCCGGTAAAACGGCACTGCTGCTTTCAAGTTTATCTTCACCCGTTTGCAACCCTTGCCTACCCATCCTTAAACCGAAGACCGACGGAGCAAGATTGGAAGAAGAAAGGCTGCCTCAAACCTCGTCCACAGCTACCACCCCAGAAATGTCATACCTCCGGCACAAAGTGACTAACATTTCCGGCGAAGTTGCACAAACACTAAAGAATTGTTATTTTGTTTCACACACTTTTCTGTGATGAGGACCGGCGGTGTATCTCTTACTGAGCGCATTTGTGGGTTCATATTTTTCTTCAGGTTTGCTGCACCTCTTTGGCAAAACCCCACTTTCCATTCAGCTTTCAAGCTCTATTTGCCTTTCTTACTTTCATTTATTTCATACATACGGTCACACGCCATCACAGAACTAAATCATCATGCTGAACACTCTCATTCCTCATCACTTATGGGGTTCAGGCACGCTGTGCCAAAGGGCTGTCGGGCAGCTGCAAGTCACAACCGACCTTCCTTATTGCATGCATTCGGCCATGTACGGGACACTGCTTGATGCCGTAATCAGCGCCACAGCGCATTTATCCCTCAGTGGTAAGGAAGAACACACTTTGTATTACCCCCGGCATTGCTACTGGCATTCCCAGGAGTGAGCAAACTTTCCCTACTAGAAGAAGACGTAAACACAGACAAATGATGCTCGCCTAACCGAAGAAGCAGACACACTCCGACATCGTAGTAGCTAACTCGTCCTTTGGGAGCGTTCACGAATTACATAAGACCTGGAGAGGGTTCAGGGTGACGTATGACGAAGTGTTAAATACCACACTAATTTTTCACAAAATTATTTGTTGCTAAACTGGTGTTACAAAGGGAGGCCGGGATCTAAATTACTAGAAAAAAAGTGTTACATAATTTGCGAATGCTCCTTTCCTGCCCCCGAACCACCTGAAGGAGACGTAGAGCACTCAAGACTGCAGACTGCAGAAAGCAAGTCAGTAACCGTTGATACCCCAGTAGTCCAGTAGTACCGGTACTTAATTTAGCACACTGAGGTGGTTGAGAGCGATTCGGCAGGTCCGAACAGCTACAGAACCTTTGACTCTCAGCAGGTCGTTCGCAAGGAAGCATGACGCATCCATATATTTTGGACACACAACCCACTCTACACACCTATTATTTGGACCACTACGTCAGCGTTGCTAACGCAGAACGTCTTTCCTCCTAACAAAAATGAGATTCAAAAACCGTGACAAAGTGAGGGTCGTATAGCATGAAATAGCCGAAGCCCTGAACAAATCGTGCTTTGATCGGCTGCAAAATTGTTTGGCCACACAACATTTCTTAGTGCATCTAGTGTTGCTAATGCAGGAGTCCGAACCACCAAGCCAGACAGTCCAGGATCTTCGGAAAGCATCCGCACAGTGCCCGAGAGATGCAAGGAAGCGGTATGTTTCGTTCAGTTGACTTTCGTTATTGGCTTCACTGCACAACACTTGGTCTGAACACTAGGTCCCTATCTACATAATTAAAACTAGCGGAGTCGCTCGCTTCGCTCGCTCATTTTGCGTCGTCTCGCTGCGCTCGAGGAGATTTCTTGCTGCAACTGGTACAGACACACCTTCCACATAAACGATCAAGCAAATTATAAGAGTGTAGTATGCAATATCGGTTATCTCGTCAATATTATTTTTTTACGTCCACGGAGTCAAGCAAAAAGATCACGCAATTTATCAGAAAAGCCCTGTTTCTGATGACAAACGCTGATTTTCGTTCGCTTCGCTCACTCAATCAGCGCAAACATTTCCTCGGAAACGTGACTGAATCAATGTAACCACCAGGAACCACACATTACTTGTAAATTGTGTTAATATATACTTTATATGGATTTTCTTGTTTTACTTATTTTTAGAATATTGTTCTTTACGTCCTGCTCAGTACAGATTTTTCCATGGGGGTCTCATCACTTTACTTTCTGATGATCCCTTACTTGGAGAAACATCTGCAGCACATCAGATGTAATCTATTACGAAGGTAAGAGATGAAAGATTGACACACATTGAAAAGGTTTACTTTACGTGGAAATCGCTCGCTTTGCTCGTTCAATCCACGCACCACCGTGCTTCAGAAACACGAATGTTTGACACCGTTTTAAAACCAAATCAAATGTTTTGATTTTTCCCTGCATCAAGTCAGTTAGTATAAAACCAATTTTACGATGTATATGTGGTGCGTTGTAAAATACGTCGTCCGTGCACCCTTTCCCAGATCAAATCTCTTCGCTCGAGGAGGTTTTCATGAACAAACTATGACGTTTTCATGAACTCATTCCGCGTCGTCTCGCTGCGCTCGAGGAGATTTCTTGCTGCAACACTTATGATACAGACCTTCCACATAAAAAACGATCAAGCAAATTATAAGAGTGTAGTATGAGATATCGGTTATCTCGAGAGAAGGTCAGTATTATTTTTTACGTCCAAGGAGTCGAGCAAAAAGTTTAGATCAAGCAATTTATCAGAAAACCACTGTTTCTGATGACAAACGCTGTTTTTTGTTCGCTTCGCTCACTCAATCAGAGCAAACACCGTTCTAAAACCAAATCTATTGTTTTGATTTTTCCATGCATCAATTCATTGGTTAATACAAAACCAATTTTAAGATGTATATGTGGTTTGTTGCGGAATACGTTGTCCGTGCATTCTTTTCCAGATCATCTCTCTTCGCTCGAGGAGGTTTTCATGAACAATCATCAAGATGGTTTAAAAAAACTTTGACGTTAGTTTTTCAGGGTTTTTTCGCATATTTGAGGGTGATAATTTCAAGTTATAGCGATGAAAATAGGCCTATTAAAAGCGCAATTTAATTATCTTTCGTTTGGTCCTACTCCCATCTTTGTAGGTGCCTTGGTTCCAGAGGAGTAGAGGTACAAACACGCACGCACGCACGCACGCACGCACGCACATCATACGTCCTTAATGATGTAGATCATACGATGTGCGTGCGTGCGTGCGTGTTTGTACCTCTACTTCTCCGAACCAAAGCACCTACAAAGATGGGAGTAGGACCAAACGAAAGATAATTAAATTGCGCACAGTATAGGCCTATTTTCATCGCTGTAACTTTATATTATCACCCTCAAATAAGCGAAAAACCCTCAAAAACTAACGTTAAAGTTTTTTTTTAACCCTCTTCATGTTCGTTCATGACGTCATAGTTTGTTCATGATAACCTCCTCGAGCGAAGCGAGTTGATCTGGAAAAGGATGCACGGATGACGTATTTTGCAACACACCACATACAAATCTTAAAATTGGTTTTCTATTAACCAATGAATTGATGAATTGATACATGGAAAAATCAAAACAATAGATTTGGTTTTAAAAGGGTGTCAAACATTCGTGTTTCTGAAGCACGGAGGCGCGTGGATTGAAAGAGCAAAGCGAGAAAAATAAAATAAAACCATAAAATAAACCTTTTCAATGTGTGTCTCGCTTTGCTCTATCGTAGGAGCATCGTAGGAGATTACATCTGACGTTCTGCAGATGTTTCTCCAAGTGAAGGATCATCAGAAAGTAAAGTGATAAGACGCCCATGGAAAAATCTGTACTGAGCAGGACGTAAAGAACAATGTTCTTAAAATAAGTAAAACAAGAAAACCCATATAAAGTGTATACCAACACAAATTACAAGTGATGTGTGGTTCTTGGTGGTTACATTGATTCAGTCACGTTTCTGAGAAAATGTGTGCGCTGATTGAGTGAGCGAAGCGAACGAAAATCAGCGTTTGACATCAGAAACAGCGCTTTTCTGATAAATTGCTTTTTCTTTTTGCTTGACTCCTTGGACGTAAAAAAAATATTGTCATTCTCTCGAGATAAACGATATCGCATACTACACTCTT
Organism: Lithobius niger; assembly: GCA_023313725.1. Lineage (NCBI taxonomy): Eukaryota > Metazoa > Arthropoda > Chilopoda > Lithobiomorpha > Lithobiidae > Lithobius > Lithobius niger. The sequence continues at coordinate 17,988 of JAHWFP010038873.1, forward strand.
ATAAATCGCTTGATCGTTTTTTTATGTGGAAGGACTGTCTGTATCATAAGTGTTGCAGCAAGAAATCTCCTCGAGCGCAGCGAAACGACGCGGAATGAGCGAGCGACTCCGCTAGTACGTCCTAAATGATGTAGATGATGTGCGTGCGTGTGTGTTTTGTTTGTACCTCTACTCCTCTGGAACCAAAGCACCTACAAACATGGGAGTAGGACCAAACGAAAGATAATTAAATTGCACTTCGGTTAGACCTATTTTCACCACTGTAACTTGATATTATGACCCTCAAATACGTGAAAGAACCTGAAAAAATAACGTCGAATATTATTTTTTTGATGTTTGTTCATGACGTCATAGTTTATTCATGCAAACCTCCACGAGCGAAGCGAAATGATCTGGAAAAGGATGCTTGCAAAAAATAACCTAACAGGACGACGCATTTTGCAACATACCACACACACATCTTAAAATTGCTTGTGTATCAACTGTTACACAAGCTTCATGGAAAAAAAACAGACCCATAGACATGGTTTTAAAAGGGTGTCAAACATACGTGTTTCTGAAACACGGAGTTACGTGGATTGAGCGAGCGAAGTGAACGATTTCCAGGTAAACTAAATCTTTTCAATGAGTGTTTCGCTATGCTCTTTCAATCTTTCATCTCTCACCTTAGTAGGGGATTACTTCTAGAGGAGAAGACGTACAAACGTACAACGATTGTTGACCAAATTTTTTTCGTGGAAGCCTCAAACTTTTCAGGAACGTCCATCAACAATGGTTAGGCGGCAACATACCAACAAGGAACAAGTCAGTTAATAACTGGTTGTTCTCAGTAACAATCAGCAAACACACACAGCTTCTGCTCAACAATTGTTGTCGATCCAACAGACACATGCAAAATAAAGCGTTACAAGTACGGTGTGACACAGATGAATCGTTACAAACTACGTAAACATCTAAACCTTAATTAAAGAGGTGCTGCAATAAGGAATCCCCTCGAGCGAAGCGAGAAGACGCCAACGGAGCAAAGCGAGCGATGTGGCTAGTTTGAATAACTATCAAAACGACAGGATAAGAGCAAAAAAAAGTCATCAGCAATTAGGATAAATTCCAAATAATTCCATGTAAGCCACGATAAAAAACGCCAGGCTGACCTAACCTAACCTATAAAACAAACATAACCACAAACACACAATTTAATAATCTTGTTTAAACCAATTATAGTGAGAGTCGATTAATTTTCCCTTGCGAATACAGCGATAGACATGGCTACTAATTGTCCAACACGTATGAATAATTACCCCTCCTAAGAATGCAATCCAAACATCCAAATGATTTCTTGGCCGCGGTTCCACGACGCGTATGCAACCGTAAAACCAGTGGTTGCTTGCATTTCTAGCTTTTGATCAACTGCGTCGGATGGCAAGGTGGCGCACACCTCTCAATTAAAGACGAGCCCACTACTATTCTTCAATCGGTTTTATTTTAAACTGTAAGTTTAATTGGAACACTACTGAACTAAAAGAACATTAAAAATATTCAGCACCGTTTGACAGTTATACAGGATGAAATATCTAGATAGCACAGTCATTGCCCAAAAGTAGTTTTAAGAATTTGCTCCCTCCTCCCCTCTCTTGACAAAAAAAAAACAAACAAAAAAACAAATGTCATACAGTAGAAGTTGATGTAAATATTTCTCCTCCCCCTTCCAAAAAAAAGTACTAAGCATTAAAGTCATGAACGATTGTCCAAGCAAGTAGCCCAAGTCTACGCTAATTTCGCATGCCGACATGACTACAAGCTTGTTATCCAGTTCGTACGTTATGAGATCAGTGAAGCCGCGTGCCTACGTCAGTGATCTGGAGAATAATTCGTGGAAGTTGCCAGTCATTGGTCGGTTGGTGGTGACGTCAGCCGCTGACGAAGGCTACATAGTTCCCAGTAATTGGTCGTGGATGGATGACGTCAGTCGGCTGAAGAAAAAATAACGAACCTCGTACGTTTACTGCGAACAAAAATCTTTGATTATTTCTTGTGGAGGATTTTCCCCACGGATTCGACCCATTTTCGAACTTAGACGTAGAAATGTGCCATAGAATGTGTGTGCAAAATTTGACAGAAATTCGATAATTCGTTAAAACGTTATAGCGCGAACACACAGACAGACAGACACCCAGACAAACCATTCGCATAAGAGTCTAATCGACTCTAAAAACGCAACCTAACAAACCTAACCGCAAGTTGATATGCGTATGCAAAGAAGGTGCCCATATTCAGTTCATCCTTGAAGAACACTTGCAGCACGAGGAGGGGAAATGACAAGCCTTTTTATCCTAGTGATTTTTTACAATATAGTGAAGTATAGTTGTACTCCCAAGTTGAATTGGAGGGCTGAAAATCAGAGTGGTCTAACCATAGGAGAAAAATGGGTGGGGAACTTAACGCGCACGCGTCGCTACCATTTTTTTTTTTTTTATCAAAGGAAGACACGGCGGAAGTGGTATAGCAACGCGCCTGCGCTGTAGTGTTTTCATTAATAGCCACTGGGCGTACACCTACAGAGAGCTTCATCTGTACACGAATAGTGGATGTGAATGGACGATTGTGAGCGCATTTTTACTCAATAAACTTCGGCGCTGATAGCACACCGCACAAGTTTCATCGTTCAAATTAGTACAGGGCCATACTTCAATTCTTTCTGTCAACGTCCGTTCAAGCCATACAATCAATAATTTCCCTTTACTGGTTTAAAAAAGGGTTGTTAGCTTTTACACCACGGGGAACAAATTAGTTGCTCTGCTGTGATGTTACTGTTTACAGCATCGTTTTACGGTAGTTTACATAGAGTCTGCATCATCACAAATAGATGTCGGCCATACAATGAAAATTATACAACAATTCTATCGAAAAACCAGCATTCAGTTGCTTATCGCGAATTAGTAGTTACGTAGCTAAAAGCGATTAACGAATTCGGCCAAAACAAGCGACGAACCAAGATGGCGGAGCTCACTTCCCTTTAACGTGCCAGGTTGCCACGGAAACGTAAGAGAATACGTTGATGGAAGCAGACGGGCAGTTTCTTTTCCATCCCCGCCCCTTTCTTCGCCTATGATCTAACTGACAAATTAACCACTCTGGAACAGTTTGCTCTACACTGTTTAAAATTTCCATAAAATTACGGTTTTAAAGAATAATTTTTTTTCCAGTTCTTTTGACCGATTGAGGGTTCACAAAGCCACGTCTCCTCATGCAGATCAACTTTCGACTTGGAACTACCTGCGCCTACACTTTTACGGTTAACCCAACTGGAAACAGCTTACAAATTCTTTCTACCGTAATTTAAAAGAAAATTTTAACAGTGTATACATTTCTTGCATAATGGGCTATCTACGAGTTGATCTTGACAGATGAACTGACAACGAGAAACAAGTTAGTACATTCTTATCAAACAGATCTTCTCCAGACAATTTTCACAAGACAAAATTGCCTTTCGTGGACTTGCATACGATGTGTGACACTAAACGCTACACGACATTTTTCTTTGATTTGTTTCATTTTTTTTTTATTTTAATTTTGCTGAAAGAAACTAGCACACATTTTCTATATGGCTAAACCTTTGAAACAAAGAGTACGACTTTCTTATTTAATCATTAAACAGTTGTTGACGTTCGTATTTAAGGAAACCGAACCCAAACCGAGGTTATCTGCCCAACTGTAGACGACGTGAGGAGCAAATTGGATGACGAAATCCAAGTGAAATACCCAGGATCTTTCACAGGCCACAATCCACATGAGCACGAGACACCACAGGCATCTTGAGTAACAAATTAAAGGTACAATCTGCCTGCCTTATAACAGCCACGCGCAGATCGCCCTCCGCGCATGTTACCATCGCTCCGTTTCGCGAGACTCGGCGCAGTAATCCAAGGTCAGCTGAGATAGAATCTGCTGGAACGCAGCTACTATCTCAGTTGTCCATGGGCGTAGTAGACGAAACAGCATAAACACACAAATTGTGCCGTCGCAAACCGGAATGATTTTCGTATTTTAACATCACAATTTATAATTTTTTAGGCTAGTATCTTATAATTTTTCTTCGGCGATGTAATGGCATAAATAATTTTAATTTGTACCGCATTAGTCTGTAAGATTTTTGATCTCATGGTAATTATTAGCAAACGATTAAAAATGAGTACATACACACACAAACAGATGAAACGTCATGGTTATTGTAAGGATCATATATATAATCGCAGGATGCTATGAAATTAGTTCCCAGTATTCAACAGAAAATTTCGTAGACACCACATTTTAAAACGTATTTTTAGCAATGGATTGGCTAACAGTTTATAAATAGAACTTTGGGGCCGTACTTGATGTGGAGGATCGAGAAAAATGGCGTTGGGAGGAATGTACCTTTAACCAACATTATTTGTGTATCTCGAGTGTTGGAGAGGGAGGGTTTATAAAATATTCTCAGAGTTTTGAAGGGTTATCGAACATTTTGGTGATGACAATTCCTTTTCTTCCGCCCCCCCCCCCCCCGGACATAAATAATGACTTTCATTACTGTCGTGACCATCATTAGTTCTGCTGCCTCCAGAATAAGACAACGAACAGTACATCGGGTAGAAGCAATCCTCCATCACTGATCGTACCTGAACCTACGCAGTCAAACCTAATTGTGTACAGGAAGGGTGGGAAGGGGGACGGTGGGGGTTTGGGGGGGAGGAGAGGGAGCAGGACACAACACGACAAAAGAGATTCCAGAGGCAGTTGTCTTCGAGATCTTTAGTGTAACACAAGTTATCCCTACTGGTGTCCCAGAGCTTTTAAGCCTATCCTAATCCCAGTGTTCGTGCCTGGCCTTTCCAATGGTCTTAGGGCAGAGGAGTTGGCCACGTTCGAGCCTTCATCCCGTTATAAATCAGGTGCAAGATGAGTTGCGTGTTTATCTTGAGGTCTAACACGGCGCAAGTCCTTTATTGTGGACAGCTGCAGCAGGGCCAACAAGAGCACGTGCAACGCATTCATAACGGTCCCAGTGATCTACGGTTGCCTGTAAAGAAAGAAAGGCACTCCTGGTCTCCAGGGATGGGATGCACCTCCAGGGTACGGTGCAGTAAAAAACACTTGAGAGAGAGCGAGGAAG
>JAHWFP010038876.1:8752-22124 GCA_023313725.1 Lithobius niger
GACAGGTAAAGCGTCATATGGGAAAGTGCCTTTTTCTAAAATGGGGGTTGCAGCTAGAAGCACGTGGCCCTGAAGCACGTGTAACCATTGTTTGTATTGTCATTCAACAGTAGATTATAACATGCTTAAGTATTGCACGTTTATCGTTTCAGTACTTTTATTGTCAGAATGCACTGTTTTTGCATATAGGTGGTTCATTAAGAGACTGAATATCTTTATTTTTTATTGCAAAGGTTTGGTTTTTTTTACGGTACACAAATCCAAACTGAATTATCTTCCCCACCACGATAAAAGGGACAATTTTGCTGGAAGGAAGGTTAGGAAACAAAATGCACGTCGTCAGCACAGGTGGGAACGTGTTCTTCATGGAGAAAAAGTGTCCTCAATAACGTGACGCGGACATTTTATTTTGTGTTGACTTACTGTTCTTGCAGTCTAATGTAAGTGGCGAGTAATTTTAAACAGCTGAGAGTTGATTAGTTTTAGTAATCTTCGTCTGCCACCAGAATATTAGAACTGTTCCTTTCCGTGAGTTTACCATTTACCATTCCGTGAGTTTGTAGTATGTGTTCATGATTAAATGATTAACGTTAACCTCGGGAGAGCCAAGTTAAGGAGGATGCGCTGATTGAGTGAGCGAAGCAAACGAAAATCAGCGTTTGTTAGCCAGTGCGGTCAAAAATCGAATTAAATTGACTTAATCATGCGAAACATGGGCACACAATACGCCAAACTATGTCCATTTGGGTAGTGTAACGGCTGTGTAATAGCAAATTATAGACACTCCAGACAAAAAAGGTAGAGGTGACTATTAGACAGCGGAATTCTTTGTATTCACAGTCCCATGAAAGTTGTGATATCCGCCCAAAACCAAAACTGGTAAAGAGCAGCCGCCAAGTTTCCAAGAATGTTCGGCCTTTCAAAGTAGTGATATCATTCAACCAGGGAAAGGCCGCCAAGGTTAATCCTATTAGCCAAGTTAATCCCACGGAATAATACTATGGACGTTAAATGAAAACTTGAAGATTGCTACCACTAGTAGCAATCTTCTAGTTTTCATTTAACTTTCGAACTATTAGTACGTGCGATTCACTTGGCTAATAGAATTAACCTTGGTGGCCTTTCCCTGGTTGAATGATATCACTACTTTGAAAGGCCGACCATTCTTGGAAACTTGGCGGCTGCTCTTTACCTGTTTTGGTTTTGGGTGGATTGGAATTTACTGCAACACAAGAAACGGCAACGTTTTTAAAAGTTCAAAACTATTAATTTTACGTGATCTTCCGGCAAATAAATAAGTTTATTGACGCATTTCGTTGTGTACATGAAATTAGTATGACTGTAATTAGTATGAGCTTAAGTCAAGTTTTGAAAGCTGTAGGTTAACTCAAAGACGCGGGGACCTCGAATTTTTACTGCAAGACTTGAAGCTGAATGTGGGCACGTGACCCTTCAAATTTACATAGACGCGAACGAGAAATACACAGGTTGCCAGAGTTCTGCTTGCTTGGCCTATGGTTCCAGACCGGAGCGCTTGAACACCTACCGGAAATGTGATTGTGCAAGGTGCACACTGGTCCTATTATTTTCAACGCTGAGCATGCATCTTAAAGACAATCGTGAGTCGCTGGTGTCGTCCGTTGTGTAGCGTTAGTAACGTGGATCATGCCCTACAATAGTTTTTCTATAGGCTGGAATGCAGTGCTACACTTTTGCTTTTGCTGGAATGAGAGTGATATACTTTTGCTTTTGGTTTTGGTTTTATTTTAGAGACCTTTTAACGTCTATGAATGTGTATGATGGGACCGGGCTTCACATTTTATCTCGGGGGGGGGGTTACAACTTAACCCTTTGTACGGTCTGACTCAATTAGCAGTCAACGATTTTATAATTGCAGCCAAAATGGGCCCCCATGAGGTCTGGGTCCCTACGCAACGCATGCCTTGCCTATGTGTACGTTATGCCACTGGAGGCAACGAGGGATTAACAAGCTAATGAACCCTCCTTTTTTAAACGTAAGTCGGACCGCTCCGAACCTACAAATTTTGTTCCAGTGTATTAAGGTAATTAAATTCAATCGACAATGTTGCTGAAAATTCCCAATGTTTGTTGTATCGGATCGAAAAGACTGGTATCACAGATATTGGACCGGGAAACTACTCGGTTGCTGGCGGTAGATAACTCGGCCGCGGCGTAAACCAGAGCCCACAGATTAGAGAGTTTAGGTTTAGGTCTACTCTGTGCCAGAGCCGCAGGAGGCTCTGCGTGAACCGGTACCGTTAAGTTGACATGTACGCCAATTTACGGAAACGGTCAGATATTTGAGTAACTGTAGCCTGAACGAGACTGCAGTGTGTTTCCGCCAAAACCAGCTCGGCTATTTCAGTGAAATGTTTGACCACTGATTTGTTTCAGTGGAAAGAGTTTTTAAATTTTGTGTTTTGAATAAAGTTGTCAATTCTTATCATATCAGGACTATTCACCTTACTGAGACAAAGTTTTTTTTTTAAATCGTGTTTGAGCATCAACACGGTATCGAATTTTTTTCTAACACAAAATTTTGCCAGGATTTAAACCGCAGCAGCTTGGGACTTAACGCCATTAGATTGGGGGGGGGGGGGGCGTGCTATAGTAGAAACAACCAGGTAGGCCTGGGGCTCAAGTGCCATGACGTCGTTTTAAAGAGGCTCACAACCAACAGTTGTCTGTGTTTGGGGAGGGGGAAGGCGGAGGAGAGGGAGGTCGAAATTATAATTGGTGTGCGCTCATAAGATGTCTTTATAGTCATTTAAAGACAGATATGAAAGGATCAGGGAAGTGTAAGGGACCCGATTTTAAGACCGACCAGGAAATTACTACGAAAATAAATTCATCAACAACAAAAATTTCACTTGTAACTATAAAAACTAAAAAGTCCCCTTACGAAACTACAGGAGGACCCTTGTACCATTGGCCTTACGGCCAGTCCGGGTCTGGTAGAAACAAAGGGGGGTATATTTTCATTTTATTGGATGATGGTTTCCTTCAGATGGAATTTCCCTAAGATACAGCAATAATAGGGAGAGGCTTTTTGGGAAAGAACCATTTTCAACCAATCACAAACGATAGGAAGGAAGACTATGTTACATAAAAAAAATATCCGCCTAACAAAGCAGCGATATGCATTCTGCCAAGAAAATGCAGAAGTTTTTGTGAATCTGGGAAAAAAATCATCCGGGAATTAAAGGTATGCATAAAAAGGTCCGGCAGAAATTCCAAAAGGGGCGTGTTCACAAGTTGCGTAACACTTTTTTCTAGTAATTTCGACGTCCCACTCTCCGCACCTCTCTGTAACTCCAGTGTAACACTTGGTATGAACAACTGAAAATACACACCTGAAAATATGTAACATTTTATGAACCCCCCCCCCACCAACTGTGTAGTTTTTTTTTCTGAATTAGTTTTTTTTAAGCTGTGGGATGGGGGGGTTAATGACTAATGACTGTGAAAAAAAAAATTAAGTTGTAAACAAGAGTTAGAAAAATAATTCACCTAAAAGAATTTCGCTAACAAGATTTAGGTAAAAAAATTAGCGAAAATTAGTGTGCTACATAAAACTCCCCCTAATAACAAATGTTCACACAGTTGCTCACACCCCAATCACCCTTCCCGGCGTTATGTAATTTGGGAACGCTCCTAAAAGCTGTGTGTGTGTGTGTGTGTGTGTGTGTGTGTGTGAAGGGGGGGGGGAAATCCGGGTGGAACAAGCCGACTGAAAAATAAGGTGCTGCTGAAAAAATATGTTTCCTGGTGAGACTCCTTTGCCTACCTGGTGACATTCGAGCCGAGGCAAGATAAAGCCTATGTAAAAAAACAAAATCCGGAAAACGAAACTTTTGTAAGTTTTTTTTTTATTGTGCAGTTTATATACTTTCTCCACTGGAATGTCCCCGGACCTTCTTTCCTCGGACCATTTTTTCCCTGACCTTGACGGGGGTGCCAGTAAGGGGCCGTGCACAAATGACGTCACGGAATACTTTTTTACCCCTCCCCTTTAACATTTTCATCACAACTTTGAACCCCCCCTCCACAAGAACTTCACAAATGATGAATTTTTCTCCTCTCCCCCCCCCCTCCCCTTCCTTCATTATTGATGCAGAAGGAGAGAACTGATTAATTATTTTTCCCTGTCTGTCTGTTTGGTAGTAAATTGGTCGGATATACAGATTAGCTAACCTGCCCCAGAATATCAAAGTTATTTTCTTAAAGCCAATTTGGTAGCTTGGCGTGTGACATCTAAATTTAACAGCTTTCCCCCTCCCCCTGGCCGAACTGTTACCGTCCGGGTTGCCTCCTTTCTCTCCCCTCCCCCCCCCCACGTGCATGATGTGGTTGCGTACGGCCCCTAATTGATAAAAATGTTATTATCATCATTACCACTTCTGTCATTACGTCCAGTAGCGTGCACAGACCACCGAGTTGGCAGGTGCAACTTTTGTAAAGGGCACGCTGAAGTTTTTTTTCTGGTATCCTATTTTTTTTTTGGGCTCGGCAGTCTTTTTTCCCCTTTTTTTTAAGCTTGTCTATCTTTTTACCCTTTTATGCCTCTTTCTGCCCCTTTCCTGGCCTTTTTTGGCCTCAAGGCTCCTTCTCTGGCTGCAGCACCAACGTTTATCGGTTCAGAAAACCAAAATAGAGCATTTTTTTTTTTTGCAAAAAGGGCATTTTTCCGAAAAAGACAGGGGCGATGCCCCCCCCCCCCCCCCAGGCCCCCTCCTGTGCACGCCACTGATCACGTCCTGCCTCATTTTCCCTATTCATCCGAGCCACCATAAAAAAAAATAAAGTCATGTCCTTTCTTTCTCCACCCGCTGCAGAATAACTTTATTTGTTCGCCCCCACCAACATTGGATAGTGTAATCTTGCTGCGAAAATGGAAAACTGTAAGAGTAAAAGAGGCAAACGATGAAAAAATATATATACAGTGGGATCTTCTCATGGCCTTGTTGGGGGTTGGGTGTACGCTTTACAATCTACGTAAATTGCTTAGCAACAGCAGCTCAGGGCTCTACTATAGTTTATTGGCTATGCGCAGCTCAACGAGTTTCCAAAAATTTCGGCAAATGCGCACGTGTAAATCAGGCTGGAGCTGGTCATGTTACATGGAATATTGGCGGGAAAATGACTAAATGAGCTGGGGAAGGACCAACCTTCCTCTATACTATCGTTCCACTCGACCTTGGTTGGTCTGCTAGACGGTGTTCGCGATTGCGCAGTAAAAGGTCCCAGGCGGGAGTACTCGATTACCTACCGGATGTGATGTTTGCACGCGGGTCCTGTTATTTTCTACGCTGAGCATGTGTCGTAAAGACAATCGCAAGCTGCTGGCGTCGTTCGCTGCATGGTGCCAGCGACTGACGGACTTCGAACGAAGGTGCCCTACACATCGTTCGTATAGGCTGCAACGTTCAGTGAGCCACTTTTGTGTAGTTCATGCTCTTTTGATTTCGGTAAATAGAAAACGTAATTGTTGTGGAACCACTTCCACAGCGGCTCCAAGGCCTACCACGGACCTGTACGCGTCAGAAAACCACTGATTTTCGAGGGTTCTGGATAGGAACTTAGCCAAAATTTGCAGCGCTTAAATTAAACGGCCGTCATCAAAAAAAAAACCCGGGGGCATCGTTTTACCGTAATTTAAGCCTACACACACCAATTATGATATTAAAAGGAATACGTAAGCCTAAACCTGGTAATACTACCACGCCCCGAGGCTATCAACGTAATTGGCCGCCAATTTTGGCCAAATTCCACTGCAACAACCCCACAAAACCACTAGTTTTCTGGCGCGTAACCGTACACTTACTTGAACTCAAGATTCCTATTGGTTCCCGCACTTTTTCGGACCAAAATCGACGCTCAAACAGCACGGGCTCCGAGCAACCCAGAATGGTCCCAGAAGGTAGGATATTACGACAAGACAATTGACTCGTGGTAGCACGTGGTTGAGTAATTGGGCCAACCATACGCGACAGAAAAATAGTCCCAAATTAGCAGACGATAATGATTGAAATCCGCCTAAGACACCACAAACCAGAGAAGAAGAAAAAAACTGCCTAGTCTGTACAATTTCGCAGTGTTTTTTGCTGAATTGTCTTTTCTAATATGGCTCGAGGCAGACGACGCCGCGCAGTAAAGCACCACAAGTGAAACGCCGAACCCCAACCAGTTCATTTCAACTGAAACGCCAAACAGAAGCCGGTACCTATAACCTAACCTAACACCGACAATAACAACAAAACCCAGACGCAACTGACAATAACTACCCGCTTATCTGAACTGTTTACCCCCCCCCCCACCCGCGCACCCCTAACGTGACCAGCAGCGGTCCGTACACCCAAAAAAAAACGTAAACACAACATCTTTTCATCCCAATAATCCGCGAAGTTCGCTGCGCTAGTATCCATGGTAACCGCATCATCAGCGCATGAATACAGATCCCGTCATGCCTCGCGATCGAGTTTTGTCCTTCTCTGACGTCATGAGTACGTTTCAACTATGGCCGACTTCCGTGAACTTGTATTATCGTCGCTTCGCAATTTCGCCGACCGCTAAAATCAATCCAACATTGCTCAACTGCTTGGCGCTAGCGCGAAACGAAACTACGTTCAGATTCCTTGGATATCTGTGGTGCATCGTATCTGGATTGCTCTCAGGTAGGCCGGAGAGCTTCTGCGGTAGTGGACCCATTGTTGTGTACAATGCAGTAGTTGATGCCGACGTAAAAAACTTACAAAATAGTTTAAATGTCAAAACAGTTGTTGATCAATAGTTAAAACATAGCGTTTCTTAACTTTAACTTTATGTGATAAGTCAAGGTGCCACATTGGCATTACAGGACAACAAAATAACTGCAAAAATAAAAATGGGAAAAATGAACAACGCATTATCCATAGAGAAAAATTAACCAGTAATTTAGTAACGAGTAAACAAGAAACCGGTAACAATGCAGCGGTCGGAATTGGTCTCTTTGTTGTGTTTTTATGAAGAAAAAAAAAACCCCATTGTCGCAATGAATGTTTACTTTGTGTAATGATCTATTTTAGCGCACAAATGCCCCAAAATAAACCATTATTGTCAGGATGGATCAGTTGTATTCAACCTAATTAAAACACATAAATATGCACTTGAAAAGGAAAGGCGTAATGATAAGCAACAAATCAATAATAATCTGGGCCTTTAATCGACTCTCCGTTGTACAAAATATGGACCCCACTGGTCAATAATCGAGTAAATAATTGATTGTAATTCGAGATTGATTGGTTACATTAAATCAACGATTAGTTGGCATTCTTACTACGAGAAATGTTGGAATAAATCCTAATAAAGGATCGTTAATAATATTAGCCGTAAAGGGTTAAGCAATTGGCTTTTCTATCGTTAAGCACAACAATCGTTGTTATGAGTACGGAAATGATACTTAGCTCCCGTGAAGCTTCGTCGTAGCTGACGATCGGTCACTCGGCTTCCCGTCTGCCGGCTATGTCTGTCGGTCGCGCGGCACGGCTTCCGTATCGGGACCTTCGGACTTTGACTGGCGTGAACTAGTTAAGCAACGGTTGAACTGCTGATGATCGACTGATATCATGCATTCCGAGGCTCGGTTTAAATACGGTGGCGTTATTGGCGATGATCGATCCATTGTAGTATTGATTAATTATCGAAAGGCTGAATATAGTAACTTTTTGACAGCGTGGGCCTATATCGCCAAATGGGACCTCTACGCATGTCAATCATTCGATTGTTGCATTCGGGGATTTTAGATGTTCCCCGTAGTCGGCGCTTTAAAGCTATCTGCCGCTATAATTAACCGTCCCGTGTGGGAGTGATTTATTGTTATTCTTCGAAGTGGTCGATATCGTAATTAAATCTACTTCTAGAAAGTCATTAAGGTTCTACGAAATGTCGTAAATAATATCATTGTGAGAGATGCCATCTCCTCAACTTTACAATAGCTGTAATTACGGCGGTTCAGTTTACAAAGGAATGTACACAGTTCCGGCCTTCTTTGAAAAGGTCCCCTTCTATATCTTAATCACTGGAGCCATTTTTGGTCTAGCATGAGCAAGATTTGATTCATGCATTTAATAAATGTATGATAATTATGAAAATATGCATATAATTAATTAGCTGTATTGTTTCTGTAATAAAGACTAATTAGGCTTAATTAATCCTTAACATAATCCCTTTCCAAACTAAAATCACGGTACCTTAATGGTTCCTGCATTTTAGCTTCCAAACCCAGCTTCTTTATTTACAGAAAAACCACTCTACATGACCCAGTAAGAGCTTTGTATTCACCAACGGCCCGTTATGTCCGAAAATTGTTGTACGGCTAGGAAAAAACAACCCCGTTTTGAGGTAAAAAGGTCCCCCGCAAAAGCCAGAACATGTATCGTGCAATTAATTGCCCCATTAATATGAGCAACCTAATCTGGGTGGACATTTGGATTAACTATATGTAGCTAAGTTTTGTGCATGCATGACCTGAACGTTGCAATTCCATGTAACTGAACAAATTTTTCATTTCAACTTTATAAGCTTGTAGCTGTTGAGCTGAAAAAGAATTAGGGTATCTTCCTCTTCATTCTTTTAATTGGCATCTGGTTTTCCTTTCATTTGGGAGGGTGGAGTCCTAGCTCCTCATCTGCGTTCTCTACCGCCCTTGAGTTGGCCGCATCTTTGGCCAAGGTCGTTCAAGGCTGTGAGAATTCCCTCTCTCTGTGTGTCCGTTTTGGCTGCTGCTTGCTCTATTGACCCAGTTTCGCATGGCTGGATAATGAGAAGAGAAAATGGACCACATTACACGCTATGCTTGAAACTCAAGGTTTTTTCTCTCCTTTTGACATCTTGTTTCTTTTCCTCTTCGAGTTTGAAGAATGTCACTCGATGTCAAATTGTGACTGTAATATTTTTCGTTTATTTCAAGCCAAATTCATGATTCGTTAATCATGTGCATATCTGGTTCGTTATTATAGTACTGATTGACGATGTCAATCAGTTTTACTTTTCCTTCGTCATATAAATGGAGACAAGAGTTCATCGGGATACAATAGCATTACACTCTTATAAATAAAATGTCTTATAACAACACGGTTATACGTCGCTGCAGAAATTTGTATATTTCTTTGTCATTTATCACTTATTTGGTCCCTGAATGAAATCCAAACCGGTGAGTACTAAGTTATATATAGTTCTAACATGCTTGTTAGTTAGCAACTTATAATTAGAACAATAAGACATGGGGGGTGTAGGGATTTTCTATTTCTCTGAAAGCTATTCTTGCTTAGCCCCGATTTAAGCGCAACCTATACGTGTACCCTTTGAAAATGTCTAATTAGCCATTTAATCCAGTCTGGATTTCAACTTTACGTATATTTCGGCATGCTTGAAAGCAATCTCCGTACTTCGGCTATGAATTGGCAATTTATGGCATCTTGAGTAGTGTTACTCATTCTTCATGCCATGTATTTTCGATTTCATTATTTATGTATAGTATGATAGTTACGTGTGAAGATCGTTGCCCATTTTGACGAGTGCGTGATTTTTAAGAAATGTAAGTCGTGGTGTATTACCCTTTCGACTAATTATGTGATACTACAAAGAGACCGATCACCCAAAGGCATCACATAATCCCATTAAGAAACACCATTATTATGACTACTATATTATGCCAATTTCTTATTCGATAGCCGTGAGCCTAGTGTTTTTCTAGCTTTACTAAAATTCATTTTTGTGCATGTGCGTGTCGTGCGTCGCAAAACAACAACAACAAAAGGTATCGGTAGTACCAACCAGTGAGCGCTCTTGCACAAGGCAAAGCAACTCTTGTAACAGCATGTGTTACATCACCGTCCTGAACATGAGCGGTTATATACTGGACATCTGTATGTACCAGTAGACTGAATCGTTTGACGATTCTAGTCAAATAAAACACAATTTGATCATTATCATCCAGAATATTCTATGCAGCAATATTGCGACAACCATATTTCATCATTATATATATATATATATATATTTCTTATTATATTTCTTTTCTCTATTAAGCAATATCCAAGTGCTGCTGTATTTATGATCTGATCTGCAGAGTTTCTAGCAAACCTGCGTTACATAGTTCTTAATACAGTGTTACGGTACATTTGACCTGCTGTTTTAATTTTGAATAATTTCATAAAACATTGGGAATAGCCCGTTTCCCTTTTGAATACTGTTCAGTACCTGGAGATGAGCAATTATCGTCTCATCTAGTAGTCAATTAAACTGACACTGACAAAGCTTAGTCAACTAAACTGACACTGACAAAGATTAGTCAATCAAACTGACACTGACAAAGCATAGTCAATTAAACTGACACTGACAAAGCATAGTCAATTAAACTGACACTGACAAAGCATAGTCAATCAAACTGACACTGACAAAGCATAGTCAATTAAACTGACACTGACAAAGCATGGTCCAATTCATTGACCCTGACAAACGTTTGAGGTACTACAACAGTGTGCCTTACATATGAGTTAACACATGTATGTTCCAATACTTTTAAATGTACCTCTCTCATTTACTTATACTGGGCTCTAATAATTGTCCCCTCATTAGACTGAAAGTCACATAGGCCTATTTTATGTTCTGAACTTACATGAGAGGTTCCAGAATTTCTCATGCTTATTTAGCATAACAATGTTCTCTTTTTAAGACCTCATTAAAATGTACCTTATTCTTCATGACATTAAACTTTTTGTCTGCCTCATTAATTTATGGCAACTTATTATGAATACAATTGCATTTTTCAAAATTTTCAACAATTTTAAGTTTTGTTCCAATGGTATTAATGGTAACTTTTAATTTTCTACTTTTATGGTAGGCAGGGAGGGTGGGGAAAGTATGTTAGAGTCTCAATTCATCATCACATGGACAAAATCACTTATCTTTTGATTTTTCTTTGTATCACACTGGTTTGACCCTGTATTTCCATGTGTCTTTCCCTCATCAACTCGGCTCTGCCATCCATGACACTTTTCATCTTTTGCAAGCATGATTTTTATTTCTGAAAAACATGAAAACATTTCTTAAGTCATACTGTTTTTACAAAATTTCCACGTTTTTTTTTGTCGCATTGTTACAAATTTGTAGTACATATCAAGTGCCAATATGCTGTAAAAAAAGATAAATAATTTATTCACGAAATCAATGTTTTTGATTTGTTTTATTTCTTATTTGGAAATGTAGGTTTGTATTTCACTGTAGGGTGAAATGTGCTGTTTTTAGCTTCTTGGGTTGGGTAGCAACTTTGCTTCCCATGGTCAAGGGTGAATAGCTTCGACCTACTTTTTGACCATCCTTTTTTCTGCTGATTTGCCTTTGACGAGTATGTGTCGCCCCACTGAAGAGGGAGGGGCGCAATAAAATGAGAGTGGTTGGTGGGTTGAAAGGGTTCTGGGTCCGGCTCATTAGGTCTGCTGAGATACCTGTCCAGTTTGCCACAATGGACATTATGGCAAGAAAATTTCCATATTAATTTGATTAGTATTTAATTTACTTCGTGTATCTATATTAATTTGAAATATACGTTTAAAATTACACATAACTGTTATTATATACGTTTAAACGTATATAATAACAGTTATGTGTAATTTTCACACAAATTTAAATGTTAATTTTGATTTCAAACGGCAATTATTGCCTTTCTTGAAATGCTTTTAAAAAAAAGTCATGTATAAGTGCAATATTTAAATTCAAACTTACATTATTGCTCCTTTTGGACAATAAAAAAATCTAAATATAGATATATGTGTGTAAAATTATATTATTGCTTTGCTTGAGAAAATATGTCCCTGTTTGATATGCATTTTTTTTTCTTCAAATATTTTACTTTAAAATCAATGGTTCTCAAAAGCAATGCAATTTGTCATTGCGATTTTAAATGCAAAAGTTTCTATTCTTAATTTTGGTTGATTAGGCCATAATATTTGGCCGTCCAGGTAAGACTTAATTTTAAAGGTGACTGTAATCATCATAATTTAATTTACATGTTTTGCGATTATTGGTTATTCATTTTAATTTTGAGCTGCCTAAACAGGAGTTTGTACAAATTGTCGTACTATATAGGTCTTAATATTCTGTTTTATAATTCATTTCCTTATGGAAGTAAAACTGAAATATTAAATTAATTTTGATATACATTTTGAATTTTATGATTCATTACTTATGGATGTAAAATTTTAAATGTTATCCTATATTTTTACAATTTGTTTAACTTCCATCTTGAAGCAAGCATTTGCAAAATAATTATTTTCTGTTTATTCGGTACCTTCATTATTTCATCTAAGTTTATGAAAATGAATGTTCCGATACATTTTTTATTCAATATTCTTGGAAAAGGAATCCGTACTTATTTGCTTATTTATTTATGGTACCCTTTCGTTGTCCAAGAATGAGTTTTTCTTTTATTTAGTCATTAATTTGTGGGGGGGGGGGAAATAAATAATCTTGAAAAATGCAATAATTCTTAACCAAAGTGTTAAATGACAATTTTCACTGTTTTATGTTTTATAAAATGTCAACACTGAAGTATCCGGCAACTATCCGCTTGGTAATCGAGTTTAACCTCGTAGTTTAGATTTGTAAGACATTAGCCGCAATGAGCGCGGCAGCGCGAACTAAGCGCTGGATGGTGAGGCTCTATGCGCGTAGGAGAAATTCCGCTGCGCATTCAAACTCTCATTAAAGTAAAATAGCTTACTACCGATTAGGACACTTTGCGCATATTCATGCGTTGATACTGTACTTGTTTTGAATTATTATTTTCAATGCTAACTTTTGGGTAATAGGGGGGGGGGGAATATATATCACCCGTGCTGAAAAGAATTCCATATAATTATAGGATAATAATAATGTCGGGAAGGAACTTCTTCAAGCTACCATTTTGTTGCTTTTAACGTACTCCTCCCGTCTATAGACCACAGTGATTTCCCTCCATATTGTTCTTATGAACGTGAGAGAAATTAAAGATACGTCATGTTCCGCTATGTGCGAAAATATTTAATTATTACAATGAGCCACATACATGTCAATTTCACATGCATTTTACTATTTTATGAACAGAATATTAATCCGCTGTTTTTATTATTTTATTTAAGATAACAAAATGACGATGACGATGCCAGTAGCGACAAAGGTACCGACTAAGGTCGTCGACGTCACCGCTATGTTCGACCCGCCGCTAAATAAGCGGTGTGGTCGAGTATGACATGGCCTCATGGTAACGGCTGATGCCGTTTGTAAATATGTTAGAATGCCAAGTGCAGGGTAGGCAGAGCGTGGCTACGATCCA
>JAHWFP010038876.1:27124-38228 GCA_023313725.1 Lithobius niger
TAACGTGGTAAACAAAGAGGGGCTATCTAATTGTTTAAGCATTCTGGTAATTATAACCATCTAAACTAAGGAATAAAGGGGCTTTCAACAGCAGGGCCCCAAAACGTTAAAGGGGAGTCTCCCTCACGTTGGCCGCTCAACTAAACCACTTGGGAGGGAGTGCCAGACGATAGAGGCTATTCACAATACCTCTGTCAAAATATATTGTAAATATTTTCCTTGTTTAATTTCATGTGGTTATGATCACAGATCTCTGAAAGTCTTCCAAATTAATTTTCTATTTTGATCATTCTTATTAACATATTTTTTTTCTCAAATGTTAAAGCTTTAAGCCCAATTAAAATTTTAATTTTGTTGCTTTCTTTTCTTATTTCAATTATTTTGGCCGTTAAAATAAATTAAATTTTTTAAATTCGTGATCATAAATTATAAAAAATTTTTTTTTAATTTCAGGTATTTTATTTTCAGTGTTTTTGATGTTCCTAATTTATTTTATTTTCCTGTTATTTTATTAATGTTGATCCATTTACACTTATGTTTTGCCCAATTACGTCTCGCTGTTTTCTTGTTATTTTAATTTTATGCATATTTAATATTTGTCATTGTCGTATTTGTATGTACATATTTTGAACTTATAATTTTACTTGTTTCCATGTTCCATTGTTTTTGCTGTCTTAAATTTTCGTATTACTTGTTTTAATTTTTATGTTTGCAACATGTGTTTGTAAATATTGTTTAATTTTAATTTTAATTTGCCCATAAAATGTTTTCGTACTGAACTATTATGTTTGTACCCATGGTTGTATATAAGGTTTTGATACATGTTTTATTAATTTTAATTTGTGGTATCGTATGTTGTTGCAAATGTATTTTTTCGTATTTCATGTTATTTGTATGTACATTTTTTTTCCCGAATTTTTCAATAACAGTATTTTCGAAAACAACAGCGTGTTTCCTGTCTACAATTTATTACTGCATCACATCTTGAAACACAATAGAAATAAGTTATTTCTTGTTGTGTGCCATGAAATTATGCTTTGTATTGCCGATTTGCAAATACTACGAGAAATGAAAATGCGCCGCTGACTGTGCGTAGCCTCCGTACTTTATTTTCAGGAAAGCTAGTTCCATTTCTCCTCACTTGGGTCCCCGCGTGCAGAGTGTGTGTGTGCTCGCCACGTAGACGCCGTGGTTTCTTTGTTCTTCGATGGATATACAAACTCTTACTCATCGTCAACGTTTGCCTCTTCCAACTGCCGACGCAGCCTAATTTCTGATGTCCATTTACTACTACGAGTATTATAACCATGCGTGGAACCAAACATTCTTTGTTTATTAAGTTCGTAATCAATTTTACGGTATTTATTTTGTAAATAAGCGGCCGATTTAGGCTCAACGCGTTTGCGTTTCTTAGTTAGGCTTGTTGTTGGTCCTCCAACAACTGTGCTATGTATTTTTGTAGTTTTATTTCAGCTTCCGTTAAAGTTCTGTTAAGCTGCTCGGAGAGTTCCAGGTCCGTAGGTCCATTAAAAGGAATAGGTTGGTTATTCGTTCTTAGGAACCATGGTCTTAAATTCTTTACATGTGCGCGAACAACTTGAAGTGGATCCAAGAAATGTACAATACGAACGATAACGTCATTTACAAATTCCATAATCCTGAACGGACCTGTCCATGCTCGAAGCAATTTCTGGGAAATTTGCTTAATTGGTAAAAATTCGCGTAAAAGCATGTAGTCATAAGGGTGTGCTGTGCGATCATAAAAGTTTTGCTGTCTCTTAACTGCTTTCCAGTTATGCGCTCGAGCAATTTCGAACGCTGCTTGAAGTCTACTCTCCAGACGAACTATAGTGTCGTTACTATCATAACAATTCCTTGGTGGTTCAAAAGCTAGTGCACTCGGCAATCTGAATTCAGACCCATGATGTAGATAGTGTGAGCTAATTAACGTAGTTGAATTAGGGCATGCATTCAGAGCTATCGTCACTGGTTCGAGATATTCACACCAATTTTCACGACAACTAGCTGAAATTTTACGTAAAACTGTCTCTATTCTCTTATTTGCTGCTTCTACAGATCCTCCTACCCACGATGTGTTAGGAGTGAAGTTTATCTGTTTAATATTGAACAAATTTGCCAATCTTGCCACAATAGCATTATTTATCTCCGATCCATTGTGTCCCCTTAATTGTACTGGTGCTCCATATCTAGCAATAAGATGAGAGAACAACTTATTAGCTATAGTTTCAGCCTTCATATCGGGAATACCGACTGCAATTACATAATGACTGAAATCATCAATTAGTGTCATTATATAGACGTTGTTGTGAACGCTTCTGTTCAAAGGCCCTATGAGATCCAGGCTCCAAGAGTAACCTAGTCTCTGTGGAGATTGATAGGCCCTTAGCTTAGCCTTGAGTGGCTTGGTAGGTCTAACATAAGCCTGACATACTTGACAAGTCTTAACGTAGTGAGCGATGTCGTCATACATCTTAGGCCAACAACAATTCAGTTCTATTAAACCTCTAGTTCATTGTGCTCCGCGATGTCCAGCTGCTGGTGTTGAGTGGTAATCTCTGATACAATAGTTGCGTAGAGATTTTGGTATACACATCTGTGCTAGATTGTGCATTCAACCTTTAGAAGGGTCAGCTAGCCGAATTCTATACAGAATTCCATCATAGTCCTTATAAAAGATATTTCTTATATATGAAGCATCGATCAGATCCTCTGACGACTGATCTTTAAGGCGTTTTATGATATCGCCTAGGTAGGGGTCATTTCTCTGTTCTGCCGCTAGGTGCTGTCGTGTCCAGTAAGGAAATTGACTGCCTAGCGCAGCGACTGGTATCTCTATACAAGAAAGTGCATCGGAAACCGCTAGAAGTCGGCCCAATTTATGACATAATATGAATTCATATTCTCGTAATTGAAGCAAAATTCTTTCTAGCTTGGGGGGGGGAGGGATGAGGCGCAATAAAGATAGCAAATTGCTAAATGGTCTGACGTCAGGAAAAACATCTTACCGAGTAAATAGCAGCGAAACGAGTCGATACAATGGATTATCGCCAATATTTCCCTAGTTGTAGTAGTTTCTTTCCTTTCCGTGTCAGTGAGGGTTCAGGAAGTGTAGGCTAGTGAATAGTTTATACCTCCATGGTACTGGGACAAACAGCCTCCGACCGCTACACTGCTTGCCTCCGTTTCTAGGAAAAAGGGTTTAGAGAAGTCGGGGTGCTTCAATGTTGCAGCCTTTACCATAGCCTGCTTTAGTTGCTGAAATGCTGTTTCTTCTTCTGTGCCCCATATGAATTTACAGTTTTTCCTTGTGAGCTTAGACAAGACCTGTGACATCTCTGCGAATGAAGAGATGTGCCTCCTATAGAAATTTACCATACCGAGGAAAGAACGAACTTGTTTTGGTGTCTTAGGTGTAGGATACAGTTGCATAGCCTTTGTTTTATCACTGTCCGGCTGTATCCCGTTTTCGTCTAACACAAAACCTAATAATTTGACTTTGTTTCGAGCAAATTCACATTTTTCAATGCTGAGTTTCAGTCCGGAACGAGCGACTAGTTCTAGCTCTCGATTCACATGACTGATGTGAGTTTTAAGATCTGGACTACTCAGAAGACAATCGTCAAGATAGACGGTGCAATAGGCTCCTAGTATTTCTGCAAATATCTGCTCTGCGCAGAATTGAAAGTGAGCTGGCGCAGTCTTAAAGCCCACTGGGAGCAGGTTGAAAAAATAGGTTTTAGAATTAGCTGAGAAGCATGTTTTATGTTTGGCTGATTCAGCTAACTTAGGCTGGTAAAATCCAAACTTGAAGTCTAAACGTGTAAAATATTTAGCGCCACTTAGGTGTGCCATGCTCTCTGTCACGGTTGGTATTGGTACACTCACAGATTCAACAACAGAATTGAGCCCTCTTAAATCTACGACTACTCGATACCCAGTTAGCCTTCTCTTAATCATGAGACATGGTGATAACCATCCAGATTTTCCCTCTTTAATTATACCTACTCTTTGCATTTCGTCAAGATATTTATCTAATAATTCGCGTTGGTGAAAGGGAACTCGATACATCTTGGAACTTACTGGCTGAGAATTCCCTGTATCTATGGAAACTTCGTATTCCTCGTAACATCCAAGATCAAAATCGTTTTTGGAAAATGAATCCTGATGAATTCGCAACATATCTAAGAATTCCTCAGCTTATCCTCATTGGGATTTGTTTCATTAAATTCCATTCCGCATCGAGCTCTTCTTTCGATTTAGGCTTGGAAGCGTCAGCTAGTACCCTAGCTGTCTCTTCCGATGAGCTTTCACTCTGTTTAGCTTGCAAATGGGAAATCTCGATAGGCTTTGTTGTCTGAGCTACCTCATTGGGACTTGGGGTTTGAGCTGTCTCATTGGAACTTGGATTTTGAGCTACCTCATTGGGACTTGGGGTTTGAGCTGTCTCATTGGAACTTGGATTTTGAGCTACCTCATTGGGATTTGGGGATTGAGCTATCTCATTGGAACTTGTGGTGGGTAATTTTGAATTCACCGTATCTACGGAAGTTTCGTCCTCATAATCAATAGTAGCAGTTGTGTACGTGCCTAGTATTACACCTGCTTTTAATTCTATTTCATAAGTATTAAGATTAATACACATTACTGGAATAATACCTGTGGAAGTTGTATTAACAAGGCTGTGAGCCAAACGTACTGGAAATTCGCCGTTTTCGGGTTCGAATACTCCCGTTTGGATTTCGGGATATAGAATGCAAAATTCCGGTTATTCTAGACTCACAATTTGGTGGAATTACCTTGTCTCGTAATAAAGATACTGCGACATCTATAAGTTGTTGTTTAGGTGTACAATTCCTTGTAGATTTAGGGTTATCCTCACTCTTCTACGTCTGTAGCTACGTTAAGCGTGGCTACGTATATGTGGTTAGGCTTGTAATTATCTCTATTAATTATTTCCTTATTTTGGTTATAAGCAATATGAGCTAATGCTGGTGATGCTGACATTTGGAATTTTTAATCACCAATGCTTAAAACATTATCAGGACAATTTATTGCAAACGCATCTGACTTGTTAGATAGAAAATTGTATCCTAATAGTACCGAAATATCACCAAAAGAACCGTCAAGTACGATAACAAATTCTTGGTTTCTAGAAAATTCACACTTCTCTATAGTAGTTACTATTTTCCTATCCGTTTTAATTTGTTTATTTCCTACACCAAGTAATCTTACCGGTGTTGGCATGGTAAGCATAGTTCACTTTACACTGAAATTTCTGAGCGTATGTTGTGCTGCTGTGCTAGTAATTAACGAAAGTGATGAACCAGTGTTTAATAAACATATCTCTGGTCTATTTCCGACATCAAAGACTAAATGTGGACGGGAATATCTAATGTTAGGTTTATTTAGAACTGTATTTACGTGAACACTGTCCGCGTTAGTCTCCGTTCGCTCTGAGTCAAGCGATGCTTCGTTTTGGTTTTCATTTGCGCTACTAGTGTCAACCTCGGATGCTAGATGGTGCTGCATGTACCATCTGTTGCCCGTTTGAGCTGAAATGCTCGTAAGCAAGTTCCTCGCTCGCTCAGCGATTGGTGTTTCGCTGGTGAGAGATTTTGCTTGCCCGTGCTTTTGCTGTCCCAAAACGTTAAACAAATAGTAGGTTCGTTGACCCCTATAACTGTTGTAATTTGAATTTTCCAATCTTTCTGCGCTGTGTGCGAGATGCCTATAGAGTTACCTGAAAGCATTTTAACTCCATCTTTGTAAAATGTTTCGCTCGTGTGCTTAAATTGGACTGTTCGTTCACTGCCTAATAAAGCAATAACTATTGGTTTATTAGTATCTACTGGATTTAATTATGTGTGAAAGTTAGTGGAATCCATTCCATCCTCGAATAACGTTATCATTACTGAATCACAAGTTAGGCTATATTTGTCGTTAACCGTTTTTAAAACTTCTGTAAATTCACTTACAAGATGTCGATTACCCTGAATCGATCTTACGACGTATTTTGAAGGAACTTTACCAAAATACGATGCTAAACGTGGTAATGCTAAAGTACGATCTGGTAAAGCAAGCTTCTGTTGATGCCATTCTGCATCGGAATACAGTTTGAGCATTAATTTGTTCGCCACATCGTTCGAAAATAAAGGAATACACTTCGCCTTCAACATGTGAGTACTGTTTGTTTCGTTATTTTGGTTAACAGGTGTTTGAGCTAGACGTGTGGAGTCTGATCGTCACTGCTCTGTTCGAACTGAGTGTTTATTTGACCTGAATCCCTGTCGATATTCAGGCTACTAGCTCGTTTTTTGAACTATTATCATACTGATTAGAATTGTTACCCTGGTTTGCGTCTGTAGCGTGTTGTGGGAACTGATTTTGGTTACTGTTATTACTTTTCCTTTGCTGATTTTGATTTTGGTTTTGATTTTGTCTACCGTTATTATTATTGCCATTATTTTGGTTTTGTTGGTCATCAGTGTTGTTATGCCCGTTATTAGTTTGAAATGCATAAGGGTTGTTGTGTTTCTTTTTAAACTGATATGAATCCCTGTTTCCAAATCTAGAAAAATAGTTTCCGCGTTTTCCACGGTTATTTCCCCTGTATCCGTTACCTCTGCGACCGCCTCTACCTCTGTAATTATTTCTAGGTGGGTTGTCGGGTGTGCCCCAACGTTCCTCGTTACGTTGCCTACAACATTGTAAGTTTTCCCCTTTTGTGTGGCATTCATTTTTTAAATGCCCGCGGCCTAAACAGCGATAGCACTGTTTAGTGTTCGATGGTTTAGTGTTAATGGCACTAACCTTAGCCTCGTTTAGTTTAGGTTTAGCCTTTTGTAGTTGTACCTTTCTCTAACGAATTCATTTTGTCGAGCATTGTGCCGAAAGCAAGGTAATTTACTTCCGTGTTTGAAATTTTTCTGCAGCTTCGGCTGACTGAGCGGATTTAGCACTAGTGTTGTTACCTTGATAACCTGCCAAAACTGAACGCTTGTAAATAGCTGCGTTGTACATGTTACGAAATGAAGTGTGCATTTGTGAAGTAATGTGCGCTTCAATTTCTGGTGGCATTGCGTCCAGAAAAGCTTAACACATACCATCATCCTTAGCTATTTGTTTAAATTCTCTTTGAACTGGGGTGTCCGTAGGTTTAATTCTTTAAAGTTGTGAAGCCATTTTCTCTAACCTGGCTGAAAATGCTTCGATAGTTTCACCTTCGTTTAAACGAGTAGCGTGAAACAAATATGGGGTAATAACTTCTCCTCCGCAACCAAATCTATCGATTATAATTTCCTTAAATGCTAACCAAGTTTGAGATTTAGCAATGTGGGGATTCATAGCTAGGAAAATCGCTACTTCTCCCGTGCATTTGCTGCATGCAACTGAAATTAGTTCGTTATCTTTTAATGTTGGATCAAGGGTACGTAGATTTTCTACCATTAATGAAAATGTAAAAATATCTAATGAATCGTCACCTGAGAAAGGTAAAATTGCTTTTTTCTTTCCAAAGTCTAGATTTTTCCTGTGGATCCCTATTTTGAATGACTTGAAATGACTCTGCAATAGTTTTTAACAATTCTAGTTGACTTTCACTAGCTAGCCTAGCGGTGTCATTATTTGCTTGTAAACATGTAGCCAAAGTATGGTCTAAAATTCTTTGAACCAAATGTTCGTCTACGCTATTTGAATGCTGTTCATTGCTATGATTTGGCGTGACATTTAATGGAGTGTGATTATCCGGTGGAATTTGAGAATTTACTACTACGTTTGGGGTGAGTGGAACTTGAGAGTGATTTTGTGATTGATTATTTAACGGTATTTGAACGTTAACTGGCATTTGAGCGGTATTTTGCATTTGGGAATACGATGACACATTTAGGGGTGTTGTTAGATTTAACAGGACGTTTGAATTTAATTGCACACTTGGGTTGGATGGCACATTTGGGTTTAATGGCAGATTAGGGTTAAACTGAACCTGAGAATTCAACGGTACTTGGGAGTTACTTAGGGTTACCTGAGAATTATTTGGCACCTGAGAATCCCGTGGTACACGATTGTCCTGTGGGGATCTAGAACGCATTCTACCTCTAGAGTTACCTTTATTTCGATTTAACCTGTTTGTTGAACGAGACTGAACTTGTCTAAGTGGTGGTAAATTCAATGCATCATTTACATCATCTATGGTATTAATAGTATGGTCTGATTCTGAATCAGATACTTCTGGAGTAGTATTAGTATTATCCAGATTTGGAGTGCTGACTGAACCGTCAGTGAATTCCACAAAATCAAGGCGATTTGAGGGTTATCTAATTGGTCTACCCCTTGAAGTAACCTGCCCAGTGCCTTTAGCACGAGTTTGTCTAGTTTTAGGCATGATTTAATACTAGATTTTAAGGTAATATTTAGTTGTAAGCCTTATTTTAACTCAATATTTCAAATTAGTACACAAACAAAAAAACATCACTGCAATTTGCACTTAAAACATTGAAAATTCCTTTAAATATGAAAAATAATAAGCTTATATAGCAGCTAACACACTGATAAGGGCAATAATATGGCATAAATCATGGAACACTACCACAAATAATTTTTTCTATGTTAGAAAATAAACTAGGCTAAATAACACTTGATTTAGGAAATTTATAGGCCTAAATCAGTCAAAATTCACAAAATGTCCAATTTCTGGTTTTAAAAAAAAAAGTATATGGGTCCTTTAAATTCAGTTTTCCTTTAAACACACATAATATGCAACACTGAAAACACTTTGCAATAGCCAATATGCCAATCTGTTATTTACCACAAAATAAACACTAAAATCCAACAAAATCAACAATGTTGTTTTCCAACAAAGCTAGTAGACGCTATGCCTGGTGAAAGTAGGCTACTAAATTTTCCCGCAATTTCGATGCAAAACTGTTTATAAACAACTAGCAATCCTCAAATAGCAAGTAACCGATCGTTATTTTCCCTTGAAAATTTATTTTCAACTAAATCTCAAGTTTAAACACTGTAAAATGCCATTTTTCAAAATAAATTGGTCCAAACACAACTGAAATGTTTTGAGAAAAAAAATTCTACTATTTGTCTCCGGAAAATTTTAGATAATAGAATCGCACTTCTGAAACTATTGTAATGATCTATTTTAGCGCACAAATGCCCCAAAATAAACCATTATTGTCAGGATGGATCAGTTGTGCTCAACCTAATTAAAACACATAAATATGCACTTGAAAAGGAAAGGTGTAATGATAAGCAACAAATCAATAATAATCTGGGCCTTTAATCGACTCTCCGTTGTACAAAATATGGACCCCACTGGTCAATAATCGAGTAAATAATTGATTGTAATTCGAGATCGGTTGGTTACATTAAATCAACGATTAGTTGGCGATTGGCATTCTTACTACGAAAAATGTTGGAATAAATCCTAATAAAGGATCATTAATAATATTAGCCGTAACGGGTTAAGGAATTGGCTTTTCTATCGTTAAGCACAACAATCGTTGTTATGAGTACGGAAATGATACTTAGCTCACGTGAAGCTCCGTCGTAGCTGACGATCGGTCACTCGGCTTCCCATCTGCCGCTATGTCCGTCGGGCGCGCGGCACGGCTTCCGTATCGGGACCTTCGGACTCTGACTGGCGCGAACTAGTTAAACAACGGTTGAACTGCTGATGATCGACTGATATCCTGCATTCCGAGGCTCGGTTTAAATACTGTGGCGTTATCGGCCATGATCGATCCATTGTAGTATTGATTTATTATCGAAAGGCTAAATATAGTAACATTTTGTCAGCTTGGACCTATATCGCCAAATGGGACCTCTACGCATGTCAATCATTCGATTGTTGCATTCGGGGATTTTAGATGTTCCCCATAGTCGGCACTTTGAAGCTATCCTCCGCTATAATTAACTGTCCCGTGTGGGAGTGATTTATTGTTATTCTTCGAATGGTCGATATCGTAATTAAATCTACTTCTAGAAAGTCATTAAGGTTCTACGAAATGTCGTAAATAATGTCGTAGTGAGAGATGCCATCTCCTCAACTTAACAATAGCTGTAATTACGGCGGTTCAATTTACAAAGGAATGTACACAGTTCCGGCCTTCTTTGAAAAGGGCCCCTTCTATATCCTAATCACTGGAGCCATTTTTGGTCTAGCATGAGCAAGATTTGATTCATGCATTTAATAAATGTATGATATTTATGAAAATATGCATATAATTAATTAGCTGTATTGTTTCTGTAATAAAGACTAATTTGGCTTAATTAATCCTTAACATTTGTTTTGTGCCAAACGTAATTTTCTTTATTTACTTATTTATTTAATAAACCTATGTCGTCATCATTACCTAAAAAATTGCAACGATACTTATTTCAAGAAGGAAAAAAAACTAAGAATATTAAAGGGCAATTACATCGATTTTTACTTTAATATCTTACCTTCGGGCCTCTAACACGACAATTAAACGCAAAACGAGCGGTAGCAACACAATACATATGTCCGATGTAACAATTTCATTACTGTATCACCAAAACGAGGATCTGGGGGCCGCCTTTGTTTTGCTGGAACGCGCAGAAATTAATGCCAGTAGATGGTAGGCCACAGTTTCGACACGCAGCCGACTGAGATAGCTTGCGCGCATAGCGGAGCTCGTGCCTATTGAGAGCTGTGGTTAGCTCAAGCGTGTGGCAGACGGCATGTAGCTGGTCAGTGTTGCTGTGCAGTTCGGACAGTTCTCTTAGCAGTTAATTTAAAAAAATGTCGTCAGATGGATTTCTGTTCGAACCTACATGAGCAGAAGGAACTTCGTTTGATGATGAAGCTGTTTCTTGTAGTTCGGATGAGGACGTTGCCGACAGAGTAGGGCACACAAATTGGTGTACGTGTCAGCTCTGCATGGTGATGCCAACACAAGTCGAATGCGTTTGCTGCGAAGAAGTGGAAAAACTGGAACCAAAAATGACAGGTAGGTGCAAGAAAAAATCTGAGACGCTTACTTGAACGTAACTTAATTCCGTTTGATCAGTTCTAATAAATAACAGATTTAAAGTATACAACGGGCCTAGTTGA